>VDFB02376685.1:0-123982 GCA_007258455.2 Sequoia sempervirens
TTTATAAATTTGGGCAGAAATTGTGTATATGTTTTATATTTTGTTTTGGCCAACGAAGTTGATGAAATTCATGTTGCAAATATATAAGAGTGATTGTTTATTCATGTTGGAGATATATAAGAGTTATTGTTTATCCAAATTGAACTATAATCAAGCATTAGCAGATGCTATTTTCTTAGTTCAAAATCCAGATGGTTTTAATCCGAATATTTCTTGGGCAGTGAGCCCTCTTGTAATTGAGTAGTGAGCTCTAGGTAGTGTGCTTGAATGCATGTGCATTCCCATTGATACTTCTTTATAATTTTAACAGGGTATAATCTGGTGGACTAACATCCATAGTGTTTTTTCCCCTAACAGGGTTTCCACATAAAATCTATGTTCTATGTGTTTCTGATGTGCTGATTGTTTATGGTTTATTTCTCATTCATCAGATCTGAGACTAAAATTAAATTAAGTCTGAAAATTTAAATATTCTGTGACAACTGATTCACCCCCCCTCTTAGTTTTTTGTCCTTGTTTTTCCAACAATTGGTATCAGAGCAGGTTCCTCTGAAGAAGTTTAAAAGCTTGAGGTGATTCGAGGTGGTATCATATAAGAAGGACAGTCGTAGATTTGATGGAACAAACTACTCATTGTGGAAAGCTAGAATGGAATGTCATTTGAGGTGTTTAGGTGAACCCTTCTGGAAGATTACAAAGATAAGATATACTATTCCTCAAAATGTTCCTTCCACTCCTGATGAGATTAAAGAAGTTGAGACTAATATTAGGGCTATGGAAGCTTTGATGAGCACTCTGATGGATTCAAAAATGAAAAATGTGATAGGTTTGAAGACAACATATGACATGTGGAAAAAGCTAGAGACTTTGTATGAAAGAGATGTACATGTGAAGGTTGCGAAGCTATAGAGTTTGAAAGGAAAGTATGAAAATTTGAAGATAGGTGAAGATGAAAATATTTCTTCTTTTATGCAAAGAGTAAATGAAATTGTGATGGGTATTAGATTTGCCATGGTGGTATTCTTGATGAACAAGAAATTGTAGCTAAAACGCTCAGATCATTGGCTCCCTCCTGCAAATCAAAAGCTCATGCTATTGAAGAGTTCAGATCAATAACAAATGTGACAAGAGATATGTTGATTGGTAATATTGCTATTTTTGAGTTGAGTGAATTTGGTGATTCTGTCCCCAAGACTGAATCTACATTTAAGGCTTCTATATCTAGAAGAAACAAGAAAAGATATGATCTGGGAGAGAGTTATAGAAAGACATTCGAGTATGAGGAAGAGATGAAACAAATTGAAGATGAAGAAAGAGAGGTAGAAGAGTTGGAAGCCCTGATTGTGAAGAAAGAAGGCAGAGTACAAGGTAAGTATAAAGGAAAGCTTCCTATCAGATGTTTTTCTTGTAGTAAAATAGGTCAATTTTCTTCAAGGTGTCCTGAAAGAGTTCCTATGTCTAAGCCTTACAAACCTAAATTTCAAAATAAATGCTATTTTGCTGAAGAAGGTGTGACTGATGAAGAATGTGATAAAGAAAATGGAAATGAAGATGAATGGGTTTTCATTGCTATCAAGGAAAATGGTCTGGTGACTACTAAATCTGCTAAAGTTGAGAAAGCTCTTGCAACCTGAATTGAAGAGAAGGATGAGTTGGTTATAGATAGTGGATGCTCACATCATATGACTGATGACAAAACAAATTTGTAAGTTTAGAGAAATATGATAGTGGAATTGTAAGATTTGGAGATAACAATGCTTATGTGATTCGTGGTAGAGGATCTATTTGTCTTGGTGGAAATCATAACACTGATGATGTACTTTATATTGAAGGCTTGAAGCACAATTTGTTGAGTGTTGGAAAAATGGTGGACAAGGTTTATGATCTTCAATTCAAGGATGGAAGATGCAAGATACTTGGAAGCTCTAGGAATATAATTGCTTCAGGTAAACAAAAAAAAGGTAATATTTTTCACCTAAGTGCTCCTGATGGAAATTGTTTATTTGCTCGAGTAGGTGAAAGCTAGTTTTTGCATAGAAGGTTGTGTCATGTGAACTTTGATAACATTGTCAAGGTAAGTTCCACTCAAGCAGTAAGAGGTCTACCTAAGCTAGTGAAGCCAACTAACACAATATGCAAGGAATGTCAGATGGGAAAACAAACAAGAGTTTCCTTTCAGATCAAACAACATCATTCTAATGGAGTACTGGAGCTAGTGCATACTGATTTGTGTGGTCCCTGCAGAGTTAAAAGTCTACATGGAGAAAGGTACTTTATGCTTCTTATTGATTATTACTCTAGAATGATATGGGTTGCTTTCTTAAGAAAAAAATGTGAAGCATTAGAGAAGTTAAAAAATTTCAAAGCTATGGAAGAGAATGAGATAGGTCTAAAAATAAAATGCCTAAGGTCAGACAGAGGTGGTGAGTTCACTTCTCGTGAGTTCAATTCTTCCTGTGAAGATTATGGAATCAAAAGATAGTTATATACTCACCGAACCCCTCAATAGAATGGAGTTGTTGAGAGAAAGAATAGGACAATTCTAGATGCTACTAGAACAATGATGATTGAAGAAAATGTGCCTCACATCTATTGGAGAGAAGCTGTAAACACTGTTGTGTACACTTTAAACCAAGTAAATGTCAATGGTATTTCTGGTACGACTCCTTTTGAGCTATGGTTTGGTTATAAGTCTACTATTAAATATTTCAAGATTTTTGGAAGAAAGTGCTACATTAAGAGAGATGAGGACATAGGAAAGTTTTATGCAAGGAGCGATGAAGGAATATTTCTAGGTTACTCTACCAAGAACAAGGCTTACCAGTGCTATAACAAAAGATTGAGAAAAATGGTTGAAAGTGAAAATGTCAGAGTTGATGAGGACTCTGCTAGATCATCTAGATACTAAGGATATGATTCAAATGACCAGAAAGATAGTTCAAACAAAGGGAAGAATTCTTAGACACAAAATCAAGTTCAAGTTGTTCCGGTAAATCAAGAAAGTCAAGAAGGAGAGACAAGTGGAAGTGCAAAAGAAAGAACAAAAGAACCAAAAATGCTAGTGAATCCTAAATTTCTGAGGTATGTAAGGTTAAATCATTATGAAAATGAAATTATAGGAGACAAGAATAAAGGTGTGCAGACTAGAAGAAGGATAGCCAAAGAGTATTACCTAATTTCCAAGACTGAGCCCAACAATGTCAATAAAGCTTGTAGTGATGAAGATTAGATGGAAGCTATGAAGGAACAAGGTGAAGTGATCCGGAATAAAGCAAGATTGGTATGTAAAGGGTATTCACAAATGGAAGTATTGATTTTGAAGAAACCTTTGCCCTTATTGCCAGAATTGAAGCTGTAAGATTATTTCTTGCTTATGTCGCATATAAAAACTACAAAGTTTATCAAATGGATGTGAAGTCAGCCTTTCTTAATGGTGAGTTAGAAGAAGAGGTATATGTTGAACAACCTAATGGATTTCAACTAACTGATAAGGAAGACATGGTTTACTAATTGAAGAAAGCTATGTATGGACTCAAGCAAGCCCCTAGAGCCTAGTATGATAGACTGGATAAATACTTACTAAAGCTTAGATTCAATAAAGGTACTACTGATAGCAACTTGTATTTTAAGTTGGATCTTGATAAAGAGTTGATTATTGAAGTATTTGTTGATGACATTATTTTTGGAGGAGATGATGATCTATGTATGAAGTTTGTTGATGAAATGAAAAGTGAATTTGAGATGAGTATGATTGGAGAGATGAAATTCTTTCTGGGATTGCAAGTCACCCAATTAGACAATGGAATTTTCATATCTCAATCCAAATATGTAAGAGAGCTACTGAGGAAGTTTGGCATGGAGGACTCAAAGCCTATTGGTACACCCATGGTAACTGGATGCAAGTTAACATAGAATGATGACTCCCCTAAGGAAAATCAAACAAGGTACAATTCAATGATTGGCAGACTGCTCTACTTAACTCAAAACATACCAGACATCATGAATGTTGTGTGTATGGTACCTAGATATCATGTTGGTCGAAAAGAATCTCATGTGACTATTGTAAAGAGAATTTTTAGATATCTAAAAGGAACAGTTGATTTTGGACTTTGGTATCCTAAAGATGATTATCATACATTGAGTGCATATACTTATGCGGATTAGGCTGGAGATGTAGATGACAGGAAAATTACTAGTGGTGGTGCTTTCTTCCCAGGAAAGAAGCTAGTGTCATGGTTAAGCACAAAACAAAATTCCATTTCCCTATCTATTTCTAAGGCAGAGTATATTGCTGTTGCAAATAATTATACTCAAGTGTTGTGGATGAAACAAATGTTGAAAGATATCAGAGTAGTATATGATGAGCCTATTACCATATACTATGACAACTCAAGTGCAATAAACATATCAAAGAATTCGGTGCTACACTCTAAGACCAAGCATATATCAATCAAGTTTCACTTCCTAAGGGAGAAAGTGAATGAGAAAGAAGTCAGATTGGAGTATGTGCCTACCAAAGAGAAAATTGTAGACATTCTCACCAAACTGCTGCCAAAGGATACTTTTGAGTATCTCAGAGGGATGCTAGGGGTGATTACCCCTCTTGTTATGAACTAGAAGATGCATTTACTTGCATCAATCTGTGTGCTTAATTGCTACATTCTGATCTGGATTGATGTTTCTGTGGCTGCTACTTAGGGGGAATAGTTAGATGTGCAAATATGTGGTTAAAATCTTGTATGTGGAAAGATAATTTTTATCTTTGCCATTGATGTTAAAGGGGGAGAAGAGCAATGTGAAAAATGGGTGATTATCTAGTGAAAAGATCCGTGTGGGAGAAGATCATGTGAAGAGTTAAGGAGAAGAGTTAGAACCTAAGAAGGAGTAAGTGTTGTCGCATTGATGGTGTTTTTCACATCATGTTTTTCAATCAATGCCAAAGAAGGAGATTGTTGGATGTTGTAGTTGTCATTGATGTTAACACTATTAGCATTGATGTATTGAAGGTTGTATATGTCGAGGATATTGAGAAAATTGTAAAAGAAAGAGTTGCAAGTTCATAGTGAATTAGTGAAGATCATGAAGGTGTCATCCTCATTACACTAATGTTCAGTTGTTGTGGATTAAAGGGTTTATTTCTGAGTGTATCTAGTTTATCATCTAGAAGTTTCAAATGTTCACGTGAATATTTGATCTTGTTATGAACAATTGTGTTCTGACGGTGTTTCTGTGGTTTCAGTTAGTGTTCCTCATTGAAGTTGGTATGATTCTAGTAATCTCAATTGCTTCATATTTTTCTCTAATGTTTCTTGATGCTCATGTATGTTTCTAGATCATGCTCTATCTTTTTTGCATGTCTGCGTTGATTGGTGTGCTCGTGGTCAGTGATTTTTCTCTTGTGTGTTTAGTTTTTGTGTTCTTGGTCAACATGGTGGTCATAGCATGTTGTGGATCCTTGGAGATTAAAATTTGAATGTTTGATGCACTCGAGGAAATTGTTTTAGGTCTTCATTACATTGTGTCTGATGGTGTTTGATTCACATTGGAAATTTATTTGTAAATTTGGGCTGACATTGTGTATATATTTTATATTTTTTTTTGGCCGATGAAGTTGTTGATGAAATTCATGTTGCAAAATATAAGAGTGATTGTTTATTTGAATTGAAGTGTGAAAGTGTGAAGTGTACGAGTCCTGTGTGTGAATATTGTTCAGATCATTCGAAGGCAGAGTAGAGTGCGAAGCAGAGTGTGAAGAAGAGTGAAGAAGGTTGAAGAAGTATTTATGTGCTTAATTGAAACTATAATCAAGCATTAGCAAATGCTATTTTCTCAGTTCACAATTCGTATGGTTTTAATCTGAATCTTTCTTGGGTAGTGATCCCTCTTGTAATTGAGTAGTGAGCTCTAGGCAGTGTGTCTAAATGCATGTGCATTCCAATTGATACTTATTTATTATTTTAATAGGGTATAATCTTGTGGACTAACATCCACCTTGGTTTTTCCCCTAACAGGGTTTCCAAAAAAATCCGTGTTCTATGTGTTTCTGATGTGTTGATTGTTTATGGTTTATTGTTCATTCATAAGATCCAAGATTAAAATTAAATTAAGTCTAAAAAGTTAAATATTCTGTGACAACTGATTCACCCCCCTCTCATTTTTCTGTCCTTTTTTTTCCAACACAACCATCAACTCCTTTCAGCTGATAGATGTTTCCATGAGTTCTTCTTCCAACAACAATCATATCTTCATTTTTGAATCCTTTTTTGATTTCACAGGCATTGTTCTGAAACACAAACTTAAAGCCATTGTAACACATCTGACCAACACTCAAAAGATTATAGCTCAAACCCTTCACATTTATACATCATCAGTGCTATGCACTCCATCAAAACTAATTGAACCTTTACCACAAATCTTAGCTCCTGAATCATCATCGAACATGACTAAACCACCATCATATTTTTCAAGTTTAGTGAGCTTACTCTTATCTCTGGTCATGTGATTTGAACATCCACTGTCAATTACCCAATAGTCTTCATCTTGTCTTGCATGAAATGCAGTAACTAGAGTACCTTCCATCCTATTTTTCTTAACTTTTGGATCCCTTTTGCTTACACACTTTCTAGAGTTAGTGGATACATATCTATTTTCCAAAGCTAAGAATAAGCATTCATTATCATCAACCTCATTTTCAGATTCATCATCAAAAATACCCACCTCTTCCTTAACATAGTACAACTTCTTATACTTCTTATCCTTCCTATCCTTATCCTTATAATCCTTGTTCTTTTTATGTGCAACCCTATTCAGACATCTTGAAGCATAATGACCAATATTACCACAACTAAAACATTTAAAGGGAAACATACCTTTATAATTTCCAATACCTTTCTTCAACTTCTTGGTGAAGTTAGCTTCCAACTCATCAACATCATTGCTATCTGGTTCCTCCTCAATCTTTATTGCCTTAAATGTCATTTATGTCTTTTCTTCTATCTTGTCATCTTTTTGAAACTTTCTCAATTAAAATGCTTGCAGGGTGCTGAACAAGCATTCCAAGGTGTACTTCTTAGGGTCATACATTTCTTCAATCACTAAGATATTATCACTGTAGCAATCCGGTAGGGTGATCAGGATCTTCTCTATTATGTCTTCATCTACTAGCTTTCCTCCTTGATTTCTAACATCATTTGCAATCTGTTCAACCCTGTGAAAGAAACTTGTAAATTCTTCACCATCTTCCATTTTTTAGGTTCACAAATCTATGCTTTTCCACCAGTCTCTTTGTCAATTTCACTTTTTCATTCCCTTCATACATGTCTTCCATCTTCTTCGAGACTTCAAATGTAGTGTCCATAGAATTAACCTTGATTCACTCATTTTTAGATAGACCACTACAAATCACATACTTCGCCCTCTCATTTTCTTCATAAGTAGATATCTCATCTACAATATTAACACCAACAAACAAAAGTGTATACTTAATCTCAACAATCTTCCAGGTCTTGAAACCAATAGAGATAATATATCCTCTCATTCGTCCCTTCCAATCTTTGTAGTTAGTTCCATCAAACATAGGGATTGACAACTTGTTCACCATCGGATATTCCTTAAGTGGTTAAGCTCAACAACAAGGAACCACAAACTCTGATACCAATTTTTAAACAAGCGCAAGACAACTGAGAGGGGGGGTGAATTAGTTATCACACAAATTCAAACTTAAAACTTATATCACTTATCAAATCTTCAACCACACTATTCTATTATCAAATATGAGCATGAGACACAAATAACAAAAAGTAAATCAACACAATGAACACCAGATTTTTATGTGGAAAACCCAATAAAGAAAAAAAAATAGTGAGGATTAACTCACAATATAAAGATTATAAACTTAATACAAAGGCTCACTTCCCGAAAAAGGACTCACTGTCCAAGTACAAAGGCTCACTTCCTACAAAGGACTCATTGTCCAACAGGGAGGCTCACTGCCTATAAATACAAAAGAGAACAAAATATCCACCACAACAATTAAAGCACATTCGTAGGATTACATAAACCTTCAGCTCATTTCCTTCAACACACTAAAAAACTACTCTTACAACTCACTCACATACACTTCTACTCTTATGATTTGTGGCACACTTTCATCACTTTGCATCACACTGCCATTCAATTCTTCACAACTCACCTTTCTTTTATACCATTCTCAACCTTAGAAATATTTACCAAGTTCAGCCACAAAACATCGTTTCATAAATTCAAAATAGGTTGGAAACTCTAAATTTCCACTGTGGAAAGGAATAAGAGTGGATCAATAAAACATAAACCTAATATTTTTTAATCTTCTACATGCTTCCTCAATTTAAATTTTATTCTTCGAATGAAATGTAAGCACTAGGTCGGCCAAACCTAATGAAAACAAAAATTATCAGTGATGCACACACTTCCCAACATGAAGATGACATGCATACAACACAACATGCTTCATTATGCATGAGAATACATCTTAGAATCTTCCAGATACATCCGCAACAAAAACAACAAGCTTCAACCACTGAACTCTTTTCACTAGACAATCCAGACTATACAGACACACACATAAACACTAAAACATGAGTTCCAAATCAAAAAATTTCAAACCTCTTGACCAAAGCATAGGAAAGGACTTCACAAGACATCTCCCAAATCGACACAATTTGAAACAAAATAGTGGAGAAATGTAGAGAAAAAATATTTCTCGCAGTCCACAGAACACTGACACTACTAGTAGAACACATATACTGGTGGACACAACATTCATGAGCAATCTCACCAGAAATTGAAACTCATACTATATCACCATCAAACCACCATCAACACTCCTTCAGATCCACACATGCATAGGATCAACATAGGAGAAATACAGAGCACATACTGGAGCACACACATAATGCTTCTAACATTCTGACTTCTTTTCTTCACTAATTTTCTCAAAAGCACTTGGAAACTCATCAAACCAAGATAGCTCCATGTACTCATAGCATCTCAACATCTCAAGCATACATGTACAATCTGCAACATACTAAACAATGTTGACATCAATGACAACATTAATGACAACACCACCAAACTAGCTCATATCTGCAAAATTTAGGACATTTAAAATCAGAAAACAAAATAAAATTTTTCATTTACATACATTTACGTATCTTGCA
The DNA here is from genome assembly GCA_007258455.2 of Sequoia sempervirens. Lineage (NCBI taxonomy): Eukaryota > Viridiplantae > Streptophyta > Pinopsida > Cupressales > Cupressaceae > Sequoia > Sequoia sempervirens. Next base: position 9,198 of record VDFB02376685.1, read on the forward strand.
TATTCCTAAAAAGTGAAAAATTGCATTAGTTTCTTTTAAAAATAATTTTCATATCATCAATTTTTAGATTTAGCATATTAGACTCAGTTAATTTTTGCATCTAAAATGTATGGAAATAGGATACTCTCCCTTTTACGAGATGGAACAAATAGGGAACCTATTTTGCACCTCACTTCATTAGGAAATCAAGATCCCTCAACCAAGTGACTCAATTGAGGGAAGGATAACTAGGGAGGATTCCTTAGATGTGATTAAATGGATGGGTTCACCATTAAATGAAGTTTCAAAGGAGCAATACAAACATGTATTCACTAAACCCTAGAAAATCAAAACATGAAATCAAATCGCTAAATAGAAAGATATAGAAAAGTACCTGGAGAAGTAGATGTGACTAAGAAAGGCCTTAAAAACTCTAGAATTTTTTGTTTTGTAAGTGCACTGGGACTCATATGCTAGACTGGATGATTTAGTCCTAGTTTCGGGTATTTGGGCAGAATCTACAATCTTCCAATGACTAATCAAAATCCACTAAAAACTGGTAAAAGTGGTATACCATGACTCATATGCCCAAGGTGGAAATTTAGTCCCATTTTAACTTTATGAAAAAGTAGGATCTGAAATTTTTCTCCTATCTTTGTACTTCCTATGTCTTAAAAACTTCGCTTATGGATCTGAACCTCTTAAAAATATACAAAACAAAATGTTGTGTTGATTTGCTTAAGGGGGGGTTGCCTTAGTCAAACCTATAGTTGGAAATTAAACCTTGATAGAAAGAATAGATCTGAAATGGAAATGTGTGTGAAGGTCCTAATATTAAGTGTGCCCAAGATTAAGAGATCTAGAATACAATCAAACCTGACTCTAATGTGCTAGAATATGATGCAAATATGAAACATGTAAATGATGATGACTCACTTTGCGATATGTCTAATCACCCTAATAAGCTATAAGAATGAATGTACCTTCCTTTAGAAAGAAAATGGAATGATAATGGATGGAATCATTTAAGAAACAAGTCATTAGGCTTGGTTCAATGGCTAGTTGCATCTCCCCAACCTAGAATCCATCATGATTATCCATAGGCAACCATCATCAATCCTTGAAAATGGTATATCTTGAAATTAAAGTGAGCTTGAAGACCTATAAAAACACTATAATGCTACTCCAAGACTTCGAATTGCTTACTCCTTGCTCTTGAATGCTTGAAAATATCTCTTTAAAGCTATAAATCTAGGTGAGACTCTCTTGCTTGAAAATTCTAGGTGAAATAATGATTCATAACCTTAGTTTTATAGCAATCCTATTTAATTTACCATTTATTAGATCCCAAATGTTGACATTTATCAAAAATATGAGTTGAAAACCTTAGTTTCCCTCTCAAACCTTAAAAAGGGGCCAAATAGGACTCATATGGCCAAGGTGGTGTATGGGTCCCGTCCTAGCTTTTTGGGCTAAGAAAATGTCGAGGTGTTAGAAAATTAAATGTATTTATTGAATTTTTTTGGGATTTAAATAGACATAAGCCTTGGGATCCTTAATAAAGGGTCTTAGGGGCCTATTAATGATGATTTAAAAGGTACGAATGCAAGCATACTAAAATAGGTCGAAACTAAGTGTGAAATAGTACTATCTCCAAGAAGTTGGAGTATAATTTTTGACACTACATTTAGCTCCCACTTTAGTGCCCATATGAATCTACGTGCATATGCAAGATAAAGGAATTCAAACCATAAACTTTATAAAAAGGATACTCATGGATTCATTCACAAACAGGGGAGAATGAAATCCCCATTGTAGTTATCTACAAAACCACAATGTTATGAACCACATCCTAGAAAACCACTTCATTAGTTGTTCAAAAATCCTCTTATCTAACTTCTTCAAGAAAAAAATTTTGAGGGTAGATGTATGCCACCCCTTGGCTTGCTTTATGGAGGTGGAATCAAGGTAGAAATCTAACTGCATTGAATTGCACAAGTCATATCATACGTTATTTCCGGGTACCATACCACATAGTGATTGATATTTGATGTGAATGATAGTGGAACTATGAATCCAATGCAACAAACGGCATCAAAAATGGAGTTCACTAGCTCTCAATATTCTAATTTGAAATTAAAAAGCACTTTTTATTATAATATGTAAATGACCTAATTGAGAGTATATAATTGTAAAAAATTAATTAACTAGTGATCATTTTGTCTTTTACCTTTTTGTAATTTGATTCCATTGGAGAGTTATTGATGATGTCAAGCATATGACCTTACATTCCTCTGAGACTTGAGAGCCTACACAACAAGGTGGCGCAGGGTGATCTACAACATACGATGAGTAGATTCTTCTCAACCTTAGCTTCGTTTTTAAGCATTTATTTTATGTTTTTATGTATTTCTAGATATATTTAGGACCCTAGAAAAAGAAGTCACAAAGCATCCCACTTTTTTGCAAAGTGTCTCAAATAAGGAATAAAGTGTCTAGGACGCTTAAAAAAAGTTCCTTAGAGCAACTTTGGCACACTTTTTGACTGTTGATGTGTAGATTGAGGATTTTAGAAGGCTTATATGTGATATTTATTCTTTTTTTTATTAGGTTCCTCATTGATCATGACAATTTCTCAGTGGTAGGCTATTCTATTAACTACGAGACATAGTTATAGTGCTTTTAGAAGGAAAACATAGAGAAATTACAAGTGAGAGGTATATACTGGGTGTATCGCATGCCTCCCAGGACATACCATGATGCCATGTTGATGGTAGTAGTAGAGAGGTGGGATGCAGATACCTGCACCTTTCATCTACCCACCAATGAGATGACTATCACTCTCGAGGATGTGCATTACATTCTTTGGGTTCCTATTTGAGGTGAGACCCTACATTTCATAGAGGAACGATCCTATCAAGAGATGAGAGTAGATATTCAGTATTGTCTTAGAGGTCTGATTCAGGAGAGGATTGTGGTGCCATGTGTTGAGTTGAAGTGGCTACTATATGAACGATCATCACTCCTTAGGTGGATCATGATATTTACTACAGCATTAGTACTAGTCTCAAATGGATGAGGAGCACACCTAGATGGAGGACTAGTAGAATTGATCAGGGAGATGAAGCAGAACAAGACTATCTATACCTGGGATTGTAGTATGTTGGCCCATCTGTACTATGACTTGGGATGGTTCACTTATTAGGAGGTGGATATTACATGGTGCATTGTATGCTATTACATGTTTGGTGCCTGTAGCATATCACATGAACTAGACTGATGAGATTTCCTACTATAGGTGCCATGGGATACCCACACTCCTTCAATTATCCACTTAGGTGAGCATGGCAGTATGGAGTTCTATTATTTTGGAGAGTTAGGTTTGAGCATCTTAATCAGGTGGAAATCATATGGATACCTTACTAGTTGATACCACAGTGTTTAGACAAGACACACCAGTTGACCAGGATGTAGAGGGACCAATTTTTATGGGGGAGGGCAATTATGTAGTGATACCTTTCTACTACAATTATGTCATGAGATAGTTTAGACAGATACAGGTACCCCTAGCATCACGACCATTTTACAGATGATCAATGCAGAGTTCCTGTAGGGCTAGAGATACTAGATGGCTCACACTTGATGATGCTATATCTAGTGATTCAAATGATGAGGATCTCAACATGCCCTAGCCTCCGACGCTGATGACATTGGTTCTAAAAATCCTTACAAGGAGTGATGGGATGCAACACAACCATCTCCAGTCTTTCCTATGGATCAACCTATATGCTATGTAGGACCTCTTCCAAATCACATGGATGATGTGGAAGAGACAAGTGAGGATATCAAGGCTTTAGACTTATTTTTAGATGAGGTAGAGGAGGATAACGATGAGGAGGAAAACTTAGACTATGAGGAGGATGAGGATGACGAGGCGGAGGAGGAGAACTAGCTGATGAGTGATGACAGTGATACAAGTGAGGGTACAATTTCCCCTAAGTGGAGAGATCTAGTTCCTACTCAGTTTACTAGATCACTTTTAGTAGTTGTAGCATGTACTAACACTTAAGAGCATGGAGAGGGTAGTGCTTCTTCTACAGGTCCTACACAACATATAGGAGACCTAGGTGACGACACATTATTTATGATTATGCTTATGATTTTATAATTATGATTATGTTCTTTTTTTCACTTATATATATATTTCTTGATGTGTACTAATTATCCTTATGATTTCCATCTTGCAGGATCCATGAGAGAGCTACATGATCTCTACTAATGATTTTCTGTAGAGATCGTTCCTCCTTTTCCCATAGATGAGCTTGTTGACATAGATTACATGTCCACACCGATCGTGGAGTATCATCTAGATCTGTTTGAGCCTTTCACAAGGTTGAGAGGAGAATATGAGAGTTCTACCATGCACGTCAATTGAACTATGGGTTATCTATCATGTCGAGTTCACCAAAATGAAATGCATGGAAATAGGATTCTCCACCTTTTAGGAGAGCATATGAGAGCGCTACCATGCACACCAATTGAACTATGGGTTATCTATCACGTCAATTTCACCAAAATTAAATGTATGGAAATATGATTCTCCACCTTTTATGAAATAGGTTTTAGTGTTTTTCACTCCGAGACCTTTCCAACGGTTCAAACAATTCATCAAACGGAGTCCCGGATCAAAAGTTATGGCTCCCAAAAGTAGGTGCATTTTAAAAAATGTGCTAATTTTTTATTGTGGTTTTAAAATTTAAATTTTAAACTGTAATTTTCGGTGCCAAGCCACTAAAACTCATAATTTGAATGTTTTTTTTGGCTCCACAACAAAAAGGAGTTATTTATGGGCTAGTTTCTGATTTTCTGGTAGCTTTTTGGGGGGAAAGAGTGCATACTGAGAAAAGGGAACTTCCGTAATTTTTTGTAAGGGAATGTATTGTATAACTCAAGGATTTGGGATCCTCTGGATGTAAGCATTTCATTATTCTAAATACAATAATATTCTCTAGTTTTTGTGTGTGATATTCTATGTCTCAGGTTAGCACCCTTGTCAACAATAGTATAAATTATTTCAAATTACATTCTAGTTTCTTGTATAAACGAATAAATCCTAGTTTATTATGTTCATCTAACTTATTCAATGAATTATGAAAGAAATTCTATGAGAATCAAATCATTGTCAGGTAACATCAACAATGCATCAATATTTTAGAGATTGTAGTGTTGTAAATTGTCGCCCTTGACAATTTTACACTGTTTTTCTCCCCTTTAAGTTATTCAACCTAATTAAGCTTTTAATTTTTAAAATTATGCATTCTACAACTTATTTTAAATAATTTTTGATAATTTGAAAGCATTAGATAAATGCTCACATTTAATACTTTGTCCTTAACACTTTAAACTTCTGAAAATAGGGCTTGAACACTGGCACCTAAGACACCCATGTTCCCTATTTTGGCTCAAAATTCAAATATGTCGGTGTCAGTATTTTATTATTCAAAATTTAAATATTTAAAGTTAGTTTTTGGGATTTAATTTTTGGGAAATTAGAATAATAACATATAAATACCTAGTTATTGCATCATTTTCAAATCCAACAAGGAGAATATAGGAGGCATTAAAGAGATCTTATGATCAAGATGTTGCAAATATGTGTCTAACTGGTGTTGTCATTGATGCCAACACAATATAAGTTGTTGCAATTGAAGACCACAAGTGTTTGTAGGTTTAGTATATGCTTCGATATGTGTTCAAAATGTACTTTGGTGTGGGCTTCACATTTCTACTATCTTGATCCTATATAAATGCGGATCTGAAATGTTGTTCAAGGAATCTCATGGGTGATATATCCTGGATTATAACTACTAGTTCGATGGAGAGAGAAAGGTGAGTTCATCAGTTTGTGAACTGATCCAACATAGTTGGTTATCTATGGATTGGGAGAAATGTATTTACTCTGTATTTCTCCACTATCTTACTTTAGGTCCTGCAGATCTAGAAGGTCTATAATAGGGTTATATGTGCTCCATGAAGGGTGCTCTTGGTTTTCCACCCTGGTGTGAAGATTTGAGTGAGTCTCTAGTATGTTATGTTTCAAGTCAAGCCTTCAACAATAATGGCTTAGAAGTTTGTTCCACATTTCTCGCATATTGAATATCTGTGTCTACAGATTCAAAGTTATTTAGAGGCATGTCTGAAGTTGGTATTTTCCAAGTTGGAGTGTTTGGTATAAAGAGTTGAGTGAGTTATGTTCGCTAGAGTGAAAAATGTGTTATATGAATAGCTGGTGGTGACAGAGAGAATATTTTCTACTCCACATTCCTCCGCATTTACATCTTTTGATCTACGGTTCTGAAATTAGGATTATAATAGTATTATGTGCCCTCAACTCAAATGGTTCTTGATTTGATGTTGTGGAAGTGATTTCCTCTTTATGATGGTGTTGTTTAGAGTTCTTCGGTTTGATAAATTATTTCGAATGTTTTCTAAGCTTGTGTTGAGATTGTAATGAGCTTGCAGATGTTTCCCGAATGTGCTTCTACTTTTTGAGTAGTCTGCAAGATGATTTTTAGTCAGTGTTTGCACTTGATGGTCTGGTCAGTGTGAACAAGGGTTTCAAGTTGGTGGTTGACATATGAACATAATTAGATCACCTATCTAACCAAAATGTGAAAATTTAATGAAGACGACGCTAAAAGGTGACATTCTCAAACAAAATCAAATCTGATTGAATAGACATAAGAAGAAATTAAATGCACATTGGAGTTTTGGGGTCAAAAAGAGAGCTATATTTAGTAAATTCTTTGTAATGAGATTTGACTGGTGTGCAGCTTGATGTTTGTGTGTAGCCTGATATGAGATATGGAAAATTTGATTAGATGGAATCATTAATGGATAGACAATATGTCAGAAGCTCGATGCTCTGACATTCACTGAAGATGGTTGCAAAGTGAGAAACCCCAACAACCCAGATTTGACTCATATGAAATATACGAAGTCATGAGTTAAAGACGTAGGTGTGTGGTGTATGTGTGTGTAGAGAGATAGAAAGAGAAGTGAGAGAAAACTGTAACAAAGTAGAAGAATCATTAAAATAAAAGAATCTGATTATAGTAATGTGAGAGTGAACACAGAGAAAGGAATGAAGAGCTGAATCGATGCATCATAGGTTGAGCTAAACAAAGTCTTGCATAATTGATTGAAAATATTTTGTAAGAGGTTGAAGCCTCCATTTTCATTGAGTCATAGCTCAGAATAGGGTGTAGTAGCATCCTTGAAGTTGTAGCTTCTAAATAGGGAGTTGTTGCTTCCTTGGGTTGCAACCCTAAATATTGTAACTAAAATTTGATGCTTGTGAGGCTGGATTAGGATAGTAGATCCTAGCAACATTTCTATCTATGGTTTTTCCCATCTTGGGTTTTCCACATACATATTGTGTTGTGTTTTGATCTCTCTTGTGTTTGTAGCTATCACATCTGTTAGTATTTCAATCTACACATTTATGTTTAAGGTTGAATATGCAAAAGGTTTTAAGAACTAAAAGTTTTAATATCTATTGATTCACCTCCTCTCAATAGATCATTGTATTCTAACAATTGGTATCAGAGACCCAGGTTCCCTAGGAGAAGCTTAACCAGCTCAGGTTGATCTGGGATAGGTGAACACAATGAAAGATTAGAAAAAGCCACCTAGGTTTGATGGAGCAAACTATGCTAAATGGAGCTCATTGATGGAAGGATACTTAATCTCTCCTAAAACTGAAGTCTGGGAAACTATTGAGACCCAATATACTATTCCTGCTACAACTCCTATTGATCTAGCAACAAAAACAATTCATGAGGACAATAAGAAATTTTGGTTCATTATTATGAACAACTTGTCTAAATTTGTACATAGCAAAGTCATCCATTGTAAAATTTCTTATGATGTCCGGTAAAAATTGAAGAAGATCTATGAAGGTGACACCAAAGTGAAGCTAGCAAAGTTACAAGTGCTAAGAGAAAAATTTAAAGGTTTGACTATGACCGAAGAAGAGAATATTGCAGACTATCTTTAGAGAGTTGATGATGTGGTAAATTCCATTAAAGGATATGGTGTATACCTAAAAGAAGAAGATGTGCTAAAATTTCTCTAGTCTATGACAACTAAATATGATACCGAGATCTCGGCTATAGAGGAAGGTAGAGAAATTGATAAACTCACTCTTGATGAAGTACATGGCATAATTACCACCTATGAGATGAGAATGCCCAATGCTAAATCATCCTGGAGAGAAGCTTCATTTAAGGTGGTCAGAAAAGAGAAAGATGAAGTTGATATATAAAAAGGACAAAGCTACTATCATTGCATCCGATAATGATGAATCTAATGAGGAAGAAGCCAACTTCATCAAGAGACATAGGAGAGGGTCTGGTAAGTACAAAGGTAAGCTCCCATTTAAGTGTTTCAATTGTGGGAGAATAGGGAATTTTTCTTCAAAGTGTCCATCTGGGAAAGAGGATAGTTCTAAGCAAGAAGATGGTAGCATAATGAAGAAAATTTCTTATCCAAAAAGGAAGAAATTTGGAAAGAAGAAGAAGAGTTTATATATCAATGAAGAAAGTGGAATTTTTTATGCTAGTGATAGTTCAGAAGAGGATCAAGACTATGCTCTTGTTATGAGAGAAAACATAAAAGTGTTTCTATTTATGACTAAGGAAACTAAGGACCAAAAAGACACACCAGTTGAGGATTTACATGAGGAAGAAGAAGCGGTTGTTGATCTTGAAGGATAATTAATTAGTGCTCTTGAAGACCTCGAGGAGTTAAGAGAGAGATATGATGCTCTCAAGATGGAAAACAAGAAACTGAAAAAGAATGCTCAAAGAGAGATTGACAGAGCAACTCAAGAACTTGAGGAATCTAATAAGGTGATAGTTGGTCTGAAATTTCAAATAGAAGAACTCAAAAGAGTTGAAGATGTTATGAAGTCTAAGGTGCAAAAAGAGATGGAGAGATGCTAAAAAATTGAAGCTGAAATGGTTTCCCTAAGAAAAGAGTTGGAGAAGGCTAATGAGCGGGTCAATAAAAGTCTGAAGTTGAAAGGTGGTACTAACATCTTAGATGAACTGCTAAGTACACAAAAGCTTGCCCATAAAGAAAAATCCGGTTTGGGACTTGAAAAGGGAATGAGTTCATTTTTTGATACTTCTGCAAAGCTTTATGAAATATTTAGAGCAGAAGAAAAATCAGCTTCTAAGGATGAAAAATCTGACAAAGAAGATGCTTTTGGAGATGGAAACAAGCTAACTATAGTTGAGAAGTATATCAACGAGAAAGAGAAAAGTAAGGACAAGAAGGATAAATTGACACATCCAGACCAACAAAAGAAGAAGCAAAGTCCTAAGATGATTGACAATGATGGTTTCACAAGAGTACACTATCCATGGAAATCTAAACAAAGAAGATATCTAGCTAAAAGATACACCATGACTAGGTACTCATCATATTTTAATGGGTATTACTAGACTTGTAACAACTTTGGTCATAGGGCTAGAGAATGAAAAGTTAATCCAAGGAGAAACATAAATTTCATGAGTAAAAATTCATTTGCTCCTTTAATTGATATGGATGTAGTATGTTTCAACTACAATAACTTTGGCCACATAGCTAGAGATTGTAGAGCAAACTTTAGAAGACAAAATACTCAATTTGAGAAAAAGAAAACTACATTCTCTAAAGCTAAAAATAAAATTGAGGACATTAAGGAATAGGAAGAAAAGGTTGAAAATAGACCTAAAAAGGTATGGAAAGAGAAAAGGAAAATTTCTACTCAGTCAATGATTGCTCAAAGTGCCCTACATGCAAAAGAATAAAACTCTTGCTAATTGAGAGTGGTTGTTCCAAACACATGACTAGAGATAAAAAGAAATTCATCAAACTTGAAATGAAAAAAGGAGGTTCGGTAAGCCTAGGGGATAACACTGCTGTCAAGATTTGTGGTAAAGGAATTCTGAGCTTGGATGGGAAGAACAAAACTAAAGATGTGCTCTATGTTGAAGGCCTAAAACATAATATTCTTAGTGTAAGTCAAATGTGTGATAATGGATATAGAGTTGTATTTGATTCTGAAGGCTGCATGATAAGGATGAATGGTAAAATAATTTCTCGAGGGGTTAGGAATGATAGTAACCTCTATAATCTATGTGAAGTGGAAGGCCAAACATGCTTAATCAGTCAAGAAGAAGAAATTTGGTTGTGGCATAAAAGATTAGGACATGTAAATTTTTATAATATTGTAAATATAAGCTCAAAGGGATTGGTTAGAAACATGCCTAAGATTACAAAGCCTGAAAATATTATCTATCAAGGATGCCAACATGGAAAGCTAACAAAGTTTAAGTTTCCCACCAAGGACTATTCAACTACAAAACCTCTAGAGTTAGTTCACATTGACCTATGCAGACCAATGAGAACAAAAGCATTTCAAGGAGAAAAATATTTTATGCTATTGATTGATGATTTTACTAGAATGGCATATGTCACATTCTTGAGAGAGAAGGATGAGGCCTTTGAAGCATTTAAATGTTATAAGATGCTGGTAGAAAATGATACTGGTAGAAGAATACAATGTCTCATATCAGATAGAGGTGGATAATTCATGTCAAGAGAATTCATGGAATACTATGAAGACCATGGAATCATACGCCAATATTCAGCCCTTAGAACACCACAACAAAATGGTGTGGTAGAGCGAATAAACTGAATAGTGAAGGAGATGGCTAGAGCCATGTTGAATGAGGAAAACTTAATAGATACATTTTGGAAGGCAGTAGTACAAACTGTTGTATATATTCAAAATAGAGATCTTATCAAATTTAATAGTGGTAAAACTCCATATTAATTGTGGTTTGGTAGGCCTGCCTCAGTCAAACACTTTTAATTATTTGGTAGTAAATGCTATATCAAAAGAGATACTGAGGACTTAGGGAGTTTTGATTCAAGATGTGATGAAGGGATATTTTTAGGGTATTCATCTCAAAGAAAAGCTTATAAATGCTACAATAAGAGACTACATAGAATTGTAGAGAGTGTACATGTTAGGGTTGATGAAAGTACAAATTAGGGTCAGCCTAGTAGAAACAATCTAGGAAGTGAGTCAGATGAGGATGACATAGGTGCAAGGGTTGAAGAAGAAGAAGAGGAAGAAGAGAATGAGTAAGAAGTTAATTGTCCTTCAAAAAAATATGTTCAAAAATATCATCCGACATATCAGATTATTGGTTACAAGAATGATGGTGTACATACAAGAAGAAGGCTTGCAAAGAAAAAAGAACAAGTGAAATTTTCACTCTTATCTCAGATTGAACCAAAAAGCTTTGTTGAAGCAAGCAAAGATGAGAACTAGATAAAATCCATGGAAGAAGAGTTAAATCAGATTGAAAAGAACAAAACATGGGAACTATTTCCTATACCCTTAGATAAGAATGTAATTGGCACCAAGTGGGTGTTTAGGAACAAATTGAATTAAGATGGAACAATGGTGAGAAACAAAGCAAGATTGGTGTGCAAGGGATATGTGCAGGTAGAAGGGATTGAATTTGAGGAAACATTTTCTCTTGTTGCAAGATTAGAAGCAATATGAATGTTTCTTGCTTTCTCAGTCTATGAAGGCTTCAAGGTATATCAAATGGATGTCAAATCTGCCTTCTTGAATGGAAACCTAGAAGAGGAGGTATAGATTAAATAACCAAAAGGTTATCAGTTGTCAAAGAACAATGATTATGTTTGTAGATTGAAAAAGGAATTGTATGGTTTAAGGTAGGCCCCAAGGCCTTGGTACTCAAGGTTGGATAAGTATCTACAACAACAAGGATTCAAGAAGGGTTGTGTTGATAGCAATCTATATCTCAAATCTAAAGGTTTGGATATGATTATTGTTGTAGTATATGTAGATGACATTATATTTGGTGGTAGTGATGTAATGTGCGAAATATTTGCTACAACCATGCAAGATGAGTTTGAAATGTCCATGATTGGAGAAGTAAGTTTCTTTCTTGGTCTACAAATTATGCAAGCTGATAAAGGTATATTCATATCTCAAACCAAGTATGCAAAAGAAATTCTTAAGAAGTTTGGCATGGAGAACTGTAAACTGGTTAGTACTCCCATGATTATAGGCTACAAATTGAGCAAATTTGATGAGTCACTAAATGCAAATCAGACTTCATATAGTTCTATGGTTGGAAGTATACTATATTTAATTGCATCTAGACCTGATATAATGCAAGTGGTTTGTATGGTAGCTAGGTTTCAAGAAGAACCTAAAGAGTCACAGGTCAATGTAGTCAAGAGAATCTTTAGATACATCAAAAGTACTATTGACTATGGCCTATGGTATCCCAAAAGAAAAAAAATCAATTTTACAGCATACGTAGATGCAAATTGGGTAGGATGTGTGGATGAAAAAAAGAGTACAAGTGGAAGAGCTTTCTTCTTGGGTAATAGGATAGTCTCTTGGATGAGTAAGAAGCACCCTTTCTACTACTGAAGTAGAATATGTTGTTGCAGCTACATGTTGCACTCAGTTCTTATGGATGAAGAAAACATTAAAAGACCTCAAAGTAGAATACAATGAGCCTATATCCATTCTTTGTGATAATTCAAGTGCCATCAATATCTCAAAGAATCTGGTAATGCACTCTAGAACCAAGCATATCTCAATCAAATATCACTTCATTAGAGAAAAGTTTACAAACAAGGAAGTCAGCATGGAGTTTGTTCCAACCAAGGAACAAGTGGCTGATATATTTACAAAGCATCTTCCCATAGAATAGTTTGAATACTTGAGGAAGATGCTGGGAGTGATTTTTCCCACTTCCTATCACTAAACTCTAGTGATAGAGCATGTATTTAGGGGGAGTTTCATTGCACATTCCTTTGACCCTGGTTGTTGACTACATTCGAGTAGTGGTGTCTATCCCTCAGGGTGAGTAGCTAGTTTTTACTAGGATGGGTTCGAGATATAGGGAAACAAAGTGCAAATATATGCCCCTTCTCATTGATTTCAAAGGGGGAGTGAAATCATGTGAAAAACTCAAAGAACTTAGGGGGAGACTGACTGTAGGAAATGGGGCGAGAAAGTCATGTGAAAGAGATAAAGGAGTTGCTAGAATGAAATGGATGTTGAACTTAGGGGGAAATCGACTGTAGGAAAGGGGGAGACAAAGTCATGTGAAAGAGATAAAGGAGTTGCTAGAATGAAATGGATACTATCTTTGATGGTTTTTCACATCATGCATTACCATCAATGACAAAGGGGGAGATTGTTGCAAACATGTGTCTAACTAGTGTTGTCATTGATGTCAACACAATATAAGTTGTTGCAGTTGAAGGCCACAAGTGTTTGTAGGTTCAGTATATGCTCTAGTATGTGTTCAAAATATACTTTGGTGTGGGCTTCACATTTCTACTATCTTGATCCTATAAAAATGCGGATCTGAAATGTTGTTCAAGGACTCTCATGGATGATATTTCTTGGATTACAACCACTAGTTTGATGAAGAGAGAAAGGTGAGTTCATCAGTTTGTGAACTAATATGACATAGTTGGTTATCTATGGAATGTGAGAAATGTATTTTCTCCACATTTCTCCGATGTCTTGCTTTAGGTCCTGTAGATCTAGAAGAAGGTCTATAATAGGGTTATATGTGCTCCATGAAGAGTGCTCTTGGTTTTCCACCCCGGTGTGAAGATTTGAGTGATTCTCTAGTATGATATGTTTCAAGTCAAGCCTTTGGTAAGAATGGCTTAGTAGTTTGTTCCACATTTCTTGCATATTGAATATCTGTGTCTATAGATTGGAAGTTATTTAGAGGCATGTCTGAATTTGGTATGTTCCAAGTTGGAGCATCTAGTATAAAGAGTTGAGTGAGTTATGTTCGCTAGAGTGAAAACTACGTTATCTAAATAGTTGGTGGTGATAGACATAATTTTTTCTACTCCTCATTCCTTCGCATTTACATCCTATAATCTGTGGTTTTGAAATTAGAATTATAATAATATTATGTTCCCTCAACTCAAATGGTTCTTGATTTGATGGTGTGGAAGTGATTTCCTCTTTATGAGGTGTCATTTAGAGTGCTCCGGTTTGATAAATTCTTCAAAATGTTGTCTAAGCTCGTGTTGAGATTGTAATGAGCTTGCAGATGTTTCTTGATTGTGCTTCTACTTTTGATTAGTTTGTAAGATTATTGTTGGCCAGTGTTTGCACTTGATGGTTTGGTCAGTGCGAATAGGGGTTTCAAGTTGGTGGATGACATATGAATGGAATCAGATTGTCTATCTAACTGACATGTGAAAATTAATGAAGATGATACTAAAAGGTGACATGATAGATCAAAATAAAATATGATCGAATAGACAGAAGAAGAAATTAAATGTGTATTGGCCTTTTTGGGTTCAAAAGAGAACTATATTTTGTAAATTCTTGGTAACGATATTTGATTGGTGTGCAACTCGATGTTTGGTGTGAAGCTCAATATGAGATGGAAAATCTGATTAGATGGAATCATTAATGGACAAATAGTATGTGGGAAGCTTGATGCTCTAGCATTCATTAAAGATGGTTGCAAAGTGAGAAGCCCTAATAGGGGATTTGAATCATATGAAATATTTGAAGGCATGAGTTAAGAAAGTAGGCGTGTGGTGTATGTGTGTAGAGAGATAGAAAGAGAAGTGAGAAAGAACTGTAACAAAATAGAAGAATCATTAAAATACAAGAATCTGATTACAATAATGTGAGAGTGAACACAAAGAAAGGAATGAAGAGTTGAATCGATGCATCATAGGTTGAGTAGAACCAGGTCATGCATAATTGATTGAAATTTTTTTGTAAGAGGTTGTAGCCTCCTTTTTCACTAAGTCATAGCTCAGAATAGGGTGTAGTAGCATCCTTGAAGTTCTAGCTTCTAAACATGGAGTTGTTGCTTCTTTGGGATGCAACACTAAATATTGTAATTGAACTTTTATGCTTGAGAGGCTAGATTAGGATAGTAGATCCTAGCAACATTTCTCACCGTGGTCTTTTTCATATTGGGTTTTCCACGTACATACTATGTTATGTGTTGATCTCTCTTGCATTTGTAGCTATCATATCTGTTAGTATTTCAATCTACACATTTATGTTTAAGGTTGAATTTGAAAAAGGTTTTAAGAATTAAAATTTTTAATGTCTACTCATTCACCCCCCTCTCAGTAGATCATTGTGTTCTAACACAAGAAATTAGCAAGAGCATTATTCAACAAGTCAAGAGAATCCATTAGAGATTTACTACATAAATTTAATATCCAACATCATGTCAAAGTGTATGTGAGTGCATGTGTGTTCATGTTGCCATTGTTTTGTGAAGGATAACCTTTGTTGTAGGTCTCCAAAGAATTCAAGCAATCAAGCAAGAAAGATCCAAGACCTTGAGGTGATGTGTATGAATTCAATCCTTTAAGGAAGACATTGAAGGGTGGTGAGTTGAAACACTTTATGATTTCATCATTCCTTCCTATCATTTAACCATTTATCATTGACATTGCCATTGTGGAAGTGGAAACACTAACATGAGGTTTGACCAAGGCAAGCCACTAAAATGGTACAACATTTCCTCTCTTATTGCATGTCTAGGTTCTAAGTACTTTCAAGATCAAAGGGAGATTGAATAAACTTTATTCATTGTTTTATTTGAAACCCTAGGCCTTAACAACCCACAAAAACTCAATTTAAAATGTACCCAACAGTTATCCAACTTGTTTACAGACGATAAATAGAATTGCATATCTGACATCAAAGAACTATGAAAATATATCTAAAAGAGACCTAGTAGGACAATGGCACCCATAGAGGAAATATCCTAAAAAAATATGCTAAAATTTGTACCATAGATGCATAGTGTCCTCCACTTTTTGTTTCTATTGTCTGATTTTCTTTGTGACATCTCAATTTTTTTGTGTTTGTATTAGAACATTAATTTGCATCATTAGGACAATTAGATCATTGCATCTCATTATTAGGACATTTCCATTTTTTTTTAAGGGCTAGTTGCTTCACCTATCAGGCAGTAAGTCATCACACACCTTCTCCAAATCCATCAAACCCCCATTCCATCTTTGAATTTTCATCCTTACACATGCAAGATCTCTCCTTTATTAATAAAATACCTAGGTAAAAGTTATGTTGATTTGCTTATGGGGGATTGTCCGGATTTGAACCTCTTAAAAATCTACAAAACAAAATGTTGTGTTGATTTGCTTATGGGGGGTTTTCCTTGGTCAAAACCATAGTTGACAATTAGACCTTGATAGAAAGAATAGATCTGAAATGGAAATGTGTGTGAAGGTCCTAATCTTAAGTGTTCCTAAGATTAAGAGATCTAGAATACAATGAAACCCTACTCTAATGTGCTAGAATAGGATGCAAATATGAAACATGTAAATGATTATGACTCACTTTGGGATATCTCTAATCACCCTAATAAGCTATAGGAATGAATGTACCTTCTTTTATAAAGAAAATGGAATGATAATGGAAGGAATCACTTAAGAAACGAGTCATTAGGCTTGGTTCAATGGCTAGTTGCATCTCCCCAACCTAGAATCCATCATGATTCTCCATAGGAAACGATCATCAATCTTTGACAATGCTATATCTTGAAATGAAATTGAGCTTGAAGACCTGTAAAAACACTATAATGCTACTCCAATACTTCAACTTTGCTTACTCATTGCTCTTGAATGCTTGAAAATATCTCTTGAAAGCTCTAAATCTAGGTGAGACTTTATTTCTTGAAAATTCTAAGTGAAATAATGATTCAAAACCTTAGTTTTATAAGCATCCTATCTAATTTACCGTTTATTAGATCACAAATGCTGACATTTACCAAAAAAATGAATTAAAAACCTTAATTTCTCACTCAAACCCTAAAAAGGGGCCAAATGGGACTCATATGCCCAAAGTGGCATATGGGTCCCACCTAGGGGGACTCATATTCCCAAGGTGGCGTGTGGGTCCCACCCTAGCTTTTTGGACTAAGAAAATGTCAGGGTGTTAGAAAATTAAATGTATTTGTTGAATTTGTTGGGATTTCAATCAAAATAAGCCTTGGGATCCATAATTAAGGGTCTTAGGGGCCTATTAAAGATGATTTAAAGGGTAGGAATGTAAGGGGATCCAAACTAAGTGTGAAATTGTACTATCTCCAAGAAGGGAGTATAATTTTTGACACTACATGGTAAAAGCACAAAGTTATGTCACACTTTATAAAGGAAATGACAAACATTGATCCAACTTTTAAACATGAATCACTACAAAGTGGCATAAATGTTTTGAATTTTGAAATGATGTAAACTAGTAAATTATTTAGTTTTTAGTATACTTTATGTTTGTATTATATATATATAACTAGTTTTTAATAAATTAACAATATAATTTAGTTGCTGATAAAATGCTGAAAAATTAAGTTGTATGAGATGTCAAACGTTTTATAGTAAAGTTTTTTTCTTTCTTTCAAATTTTTTGTGTGTATTTATAACTTGAAATTTTAGTGCATGGATATATTTTTTTCCAATTTGGATAAATATATATGTTTAAAAATATATTAAAATGTGTGTGAATCAAAAAATAGTTGTTTCCATCATACGTCAACTTTCATATTAAATATTTATTTAAAATGGAAAAAAAAAGCCATCTTGAAATAGATTCTTTTATCTAGTGCATCATATTTGTTTCAATTTTTTTAATAAGTTTTAGTATTTTTCCTTGGCATGGTAATCAACCTAATATTTTGTGCAAATAACCTACTTTTAGTAAAAATAAAAAATAAAATATAAATAATAATTAAAGTATTAAAATAAATATATTTTTGAAAACTACACTTATGAATCTACAAAAGGGTATTTTAATATATTTAAAAAAATATATTATTTACATTAGTAGAAGTTATTGAAACTTCAAGTTTTTCAAATAGTTTTATTTTTTTGGTAAATTGGACTCAAAGTGGTGCTCCATATTTTTTAGCCAAAAATTTTACTTGAAAAAGTTGTGGAAGTATCTAACTTAGCTAGAATGAATCTTACTAGATCATATGTTTGACCAAAATTGATTTTTAGTTAGAAATACTTAAATTTAGTTGTGTTGATAAGTTGGTTGAAAGTGTGACTCAACTTTGTACTTTTACCCTACAACATTTTAGATCTAGAAATTGTATTTATAATTTTTATTTATTGTTCAATCATTTTCAACATTCTTGCATACTTTCATTTTTTATTACATTTCCATAAACTGAGCAAAATCTAGAAAATAATATAACAAACAGTAAAAAATATAATTTTGTAAAAGCCTGCCTAGGACATAGGTGCCTTAGGCACCACTATCCTACCCTTTTGGATTAGATTTTTGTGAAAAAAAATTATCAGAATTCTATGTCTGAATATATTGTCTATTTTCTAGTCACCTTTTGCATAAAAGTCTGAACCTTAGTAAAAGCATTATATCATCAGGATGGCTCAATTTTTTGGTAAGCTTTTTAACCATTTGAAATCTTTGGTGGATGTTTCAAGTTATGTTTTTGGCAATAACCCCAAGGGTATTTGCAGGATCATGATGGGCCAAAAAGTGGCAATATGATGGGTATGTGGATGACGACTATTTTTTTACCCAAAATTGATGAAACAAAAAGGGTTTTTAAAGGAGATTCTCAACTTTCCACCAATATAAATTATTCTTCAGTTTGAATTTAATAAGTAATTATTATTCATTTTCTATTCAAATTATGACTAAAGTCCTTATTGATAGGTTGATTGAAAAACATCTATAGCTTTCAAACGGTATCACATTTTTTGAATCCAAAAATGCATCACATTCTATGATTCACATACTATAGGATTAAAAAAAGAAAAATTGAATAAATTTCATGAATTTTTGAACAAGTTAAGGTGGTCAGATATACAAGTTTTTATATTTTTAAAAAGTTGTAATAAAAAAATCATAATTAATTATTTATTTGGAAAAAAATTACAAAAAAATATGCATCACATCGGGGCATGAATCTACTTATATGTAAAATATTATAAAATAATATTATCATTTTATTGTGGTTAGGATGGTCAGACAGACACCTACTTATTTTTTCCTTGAAATTTAAGTACCAAGCATTGAAATTTCAAATTTTCACCAAATAGATTTTTTTTTAAACAAACCTAGTAGTTTAGAAACTACATTCAATTTGCTACAGATTCTATTCTTACATATTTTTGAAATAATATAGATAACTTATTCTAATTTTTACATCAAGTTGCCTAACTCTGATTTTTTTGAATTTTTTGCCACTTAAGGGCCTTTTTTTCCATGATGATCTTGCACATACCCCTAATTTTGATAATGGCATTCATGATTCTTCATCTCCTAATACTAGTCTCCTTGATGTCCTAGGTCAAGATGTAGAGAGCATGCATGAATTCATACAAAACTCATTGTGTAACCTTGAGAGTAATGCATCCTTTTATCCCTCAATGCAATTGCTTAATCACCCATATCAACAACTAGCACCACCTACCATACCACCACTTGACATGTTTGTTGAGAAGTTTTTGAGATGATTTAACATTGTTGTCATTGATGTCAAAACCTAGATCTAGAAGGTTGTGCTCCGAATAATATACATAAATGATCTATCCTATCGTATGCTTTGATGTTGTGTAGTGTGGATGTTATCTTTGATCTGGATATGTCAGTACTTCTTTTTGGGACATCTATGGAAGTCAGTTAATGCAGAATAATGAAGACTAATCTTTTGATGTTGGATGTTGTTCTCAAAGTTTACTTTGGGTAACCTTGCTATCCGAAAATTTCTGTAGCATGTTACAAGTTTTGTTATGTCAAATAATGTTTCTCTAGTTGATACTGAAATTAATGATGATCAAGATTTGGCCTTGGTTGTGGCATTCCCATCAGCTCCAAAATATATTTCATGTAATTAAAATTTTGATAATTATGTCATGTAATGAACCTATCTTATGTATGACCTATTCATGGATCCCTTGGTAACGTGGTAAGATCTTTATGTGCGACTCATCTTTTGGGTCTAGTCCTAGTGTGCAAGGCTTTATTGAATATTTCAAGGTTGTTCCTCATGTTGAAATGTTTTGTGGTGATCTAAATTCAAATTGTGTTTGGCCGAATTAAAAGACTATGAAGACATTGTATCTAGCTGACCTAGGAGATCATGAAGGCATGGAATGGTATAAGTAAAAGTTGTTTTTGTTTGATGAAAAAAAGAAGAGTGGAGTATGATGTGTACAAGCAGATAAAAGGGTGTGAAGGGAGAAATAATCTGCTTTGCAGAGGTTGTGAGAGGAAGGTGTGCAAAATATTCTTAACTGGATCTGCTGCAGACAGATATTGTGCTCTTAACCAGAATGAAATTCATGCATATGTATCTATGTAACTTCATCAGTTCATTTTTGTTAGTGAGACTATTTTGTAATTAGATGTTTTAATTGAGCAGTGAGCCCACCGGTAGTGAGCCTTACCTACAATGAGCAATCTGATAGTGAGCCTTTGTAAAAATCACCTTAACTGGTGTCACCTTAACCGATGTTTTATAATTGAGAATTAGCATTCTCTATGGTTTATCCATTCTTGGGTTTCCACATAAATTCTGGTGTTCATTGTGCTTGGTGTTGTTGTGTGCATTCATGTTCATATCTATTTGATTATTTTCTAATTGATATAAACCTGATCTGGACTAATTAAAGAAAATAAAATTATTTGATGATAACTGATTCACCCCCCTCTTAGTTATCCAGATTTTTAAATAATTTGTATCAGAGATTGGTCCCTTGCAGATAGAGCTTAACTGCTTGAGGGAGATCTTGGTAGTTTGAAAATATGGTAGGAGATTATAGCTTTGAGGAAGAATTGAAGTTAATGTTAGATGATATGGAAAGCATGGAATCTGAAAATGAAGAATTGAAAGAAAACCTCAAGGAGGAAAATTCTTGTATCTCAAAGCTAAGGGAGAAAATTCAGAAATTCAAAGCAAGACACAAAGAGGTCAGCTAGGAATTAAAGGAGTCAAAGGAAAGTGTTGTGGATCTAAAGCTACTGTTGGATGAATGCAAGAAGGCTAAAGAAGATCTCAAAGATACTATCAAATAGAAAATGGAAGAATGGAAGAAGACTGAAGAAAATCTCAAGGATACCATCAAACAAAAATCAAAAGAAAATGAGAAGTTAGATCAAGAGTTAAGAAGGCTGAAAATAGAAGCAAGAGTATGTGAAAGTAGCATAATTCTAGATCAACTGCTGTCCCTATAGAAATTTCACAAGGATAAGGGAGGAATTGTATTCTCTGATGAAAGCTCAAATTAGAACACTAAGGGTGAAGAAAAAGGAGTTGAAATTGAAGCGAGATCTAGTGTAACAAGCAAGGTCCAGAACTTTAGAACACCTAAAAGACCATCGATCAGGAAAATAAATGCTCAAAGGTACTTATCATTTAACGACTATTGTTTTCTGTGAAAGAACTTTGGACATAAGGTTCTAGAGTGTAGAAGCAAGAAGGAACCGAGTACTCAATGCTTTAACTATCACAATTTGGTCACAAAGCAAGTCATTGCAGAAGTGAATTATCTAATTCAGCTAGAAGGAATGGAATGAATAATCACTTTCATGGTAATTGCTATTTATTCCATTGTTATGGCCAGGAAGCTAATTAGTGCAGACCTAGGGTTCACTTAGTTAAGTCAGGACAAAGATGTTACAAGTGTAGTCAATCCAGACATTATGCTAACACATGCAGATATGTTGCTTCGAAAAAGGTTGAAAACAAAAACAAGGTTGCATAAATAGATGAATCTAAGAAGATGACCATTATGGTGTGGAAGAAAAAGGAAATGAGTGTGGGGAACTCTTCTATGGTACCGGATCCTAGTACAAGCTCTTCCGAAAACTAAGCCAACCACATTGGCTCAAGGGGAGTTTTGTTATGCATATCTTGTCAATTCCCCCTCTCTGAAGTAATATTGATGTGTTTTTGACATGACTAAGTTTGATCTAGTTGGTGATTTATGATGAAGCTTAATCTGGTTGATTGAAAAGTGAAGTACATTTGATGACATCATCGATGCAAGTTTTTGGTGCAAGTTCATCATGAGAAATTAAGGTTAAAAGGTGGAGTTTTCAAATCATTTCTCACAGTTTGCAAAGAAGGAGAAGAGGTTTCACTGAGCGATAAAAGGTTTGAAGAAGCTAAGTGTGACGATGTAATCTGTTGATAGAGAATCAAGTGGCGATATTCCACTAAGGCTGAAGCGAGTAGAGTTGGATGAATTTCATCATTGAAAAATGAAGGAAATGGAACTAGGGTTGAAGACTAATGAATTTCAGAATGTAAGTGCTCTGGGTATGGATTTATGGGGAGAATTTCCCTAGTTTTCTGATAGAGAATCTATCTTGTTCCTATTGAGTTGATTCAAGGATGGCAACATCATTTTGGAAAAACCCTATCTGATCACTAAGGAAGCCATTGAAGCTATTACTGGATTGTGCAACATTGGTGACCTCCCTAGGAAGAAAACGGTGAAATACAGAGATGTGGAGGAGCTTACTAGTATCGACAAAGACTCCCAAGCTCTACTGATAAATACTATTGTCGATCCTACAGTGAGGTATGTTGCTTACAGTATCACTTACAAAATCTATTTCAGAAATCGTGAAGGTTCTACTTTGGCTATTGTTGTGTATCTTGCACATAAGATGGTGAAGGAAAATAAGTAGTTTGACTTGTGTAGCCTCATAATGGAAAACCTAATTGAGAATGCCAGAATCTCTTTGGTTGAGAGTTATCCTTTCTAGTTTGGGTCTCTTCTCATATGTTTAGTATTTTACTTTCTAAGTTCGCTACCATCAAAGGGGGATGTTAAATTGAAAGTCTAACATCCCTATTGGAAATAAATTTTATAGGTATTTGGAATGTATGGAAGATAAAGTAGGTGCATGCAAAGTTTATTTCTCATCCTTGGAGATGAATCTATGCTCTGATGTGATAGCATCTAGTCAGTTTGAAGAGGGTTCCTCCTTCGGTAAGGAGTTAGAAGTTGTCCTTGGTGGTTCCCCTCTGGAACCTAAAAGGAGGAAAATTAACACAAAAGAAGTCAATGCTATCTCAAAAGAAAAGGAGAAGGAAGCATCTTTTCCTAGATCTAACTCTTTCGATCTAGATGAAGTTCGTTCGGTGTTGGATGAAGGTGATATGAAAAATATCGGTGGAATGCGGTATGCCTACTCTCCGGTCAGTAGGCTTAGAATTGATGATGCCTTGGTTGACTATCTGCTCAAAAAGGGTATTATTGTTTCAAATGTTTCTGACTTGTTACCAGATGATCTGGTAGAAGCTGTTGAAGGAAGGTTATTGTGGGAAGGACCTAAAGGACATAAGTTCCAAGCTATCATTGAGATATAAGGTGTGTCAAAGCTAAATAGAAGTTATCCAAACACATTGGTGAGACAAGAGAATGCATTAAGGAGATGTCTGACATCTATAGGTATTGTCTCAGGTGGCCTATTGCTGTTGATAATTTTAGAAGCAGAATTGAAGCTATTGAATCTAAATTCAATGATATTGGGAAGTGTTTTGACTTATTCAAAGATAAAGGTGGGAAATATAGAATAAGAGTTGGAGAGTTGCAAGCTAAGTTATTGTCTATTCAGAGATAGAGGGAAGATTTAGTTATAAATTTTTGGACTGTCAAATAAATTGTTGAGGTATGGTTGGATCATCTCTCTAGGATACTTTTTGATGCAAATGATTATGAATGATAGGTCCTGTCTCTAGACTAGTCATCTACATTTATGTTGTTGACTCTACTGGATAGTATGTGTGCCATAATGGTTTCTGTAGTGCTAGCTTAGAAGAGGATTCTTCCAACTGTGAGAGGAAGGTACAAGAATATTTTTCATGTGAAAAGTGTTATTTTTACTTGATCTCTTGAATGTTCTTATTTGTTCCTTTGCCTTTGATGGAAAAAAGGGGGAGAAAAATGAAGAGAAAAAAAGAAAAGAAGATACATTGAATTTCTTGACAAAGGGGGAGTGCTTGAAGTTTTGGAATTTTGTGTTTTTGAATTTTTGTTGTTTTTCCATCAATGCCAAAGAGGGAGATTGTTGAGAAGTTGTTGAGATGATTTAGCATTGTTTTCATTGATGTCAAAACCTAGACCTGGAAGGTTGTGCAAGCTCCAAATAATATACATAAATGATCTAATCCTATCATATTCTTTGATGTTGTGTAGTGTGGATGTTATCTTTGATCTAGATATGGTAGTACTTCCTTTTGGGACATATTTGGAAGTCAGTTAATGTAGAATAATGAAGACTAATCTTTTGATGTTGGATATTGTGCTCAAAGCTTACTTCAAGTAACCTTTCTATCCGAACATTCATGTAGCATGTTACAAGTTTTGGTATGTCAAATCATGTTTCTCGAGTTGATACTGAAATTGATGATGATCAAGATTTGGTCTTGGTTGTGGCATTCCCATCGGCTCCAAAATATATTTCATATAATTCAAATTTTGATAATTATGTCATGTAATGAACCTATCTTATGTATGACCTATTCATGGGTCCCTTGGTAACGTGGTAAGAAGATCTTTATGTGTGACCTATATTTTGGGTCTAGTGCTAGTGTGTAAGGCTTTATTGAATATTTCAAGGTTGTTCCTCATGCCGACATGTTTTATGGTGATCTAAATTAAAATTATGTTTGGCCAATTTAGAAGACTATGAAAACATATCAGTGTTGGATATAGTCAAAGCTTACTCTGGGTAACCTTGCTATCCATACATTAATGTAGCATGTTACAAATTTTGTTATGTCAAATAATGTTTCTCTAGTTGATACTAAAATTGATGATGATCAAGATTTGGCCTTGGTTGTGGCATTCCCATCAACTCCATAATATATTTCATGTAATTCAAATTTTGATAATTATGTCATGTAATGAACCTATCTTATGTATGACCTATTCATGGGTCCCTTGGTAATGTGGTAAGAAGATCTTTATGTGCGGCCCATCTTTTGGGTCCGGTGCTAGTGTGCGAGGCCTTATTGAATATTTCAAGGTTGTTCCTCATGCCGAAATGCTTTGTGGTGATCTAAATTCAAATTGTGTTAGGCCAACTTAAAAGACTATGAAGAAATTGTATCTAGTTGACCTAGGAGATTATGAAGGCATGGAATGTTATAAGTAAAATTTGTTTTTGTTTGATGAAAAAAAGAAGAGTGGAGTATGATGTGTGCGAGCAAATAAAAACGTGTGAAGGGAGAAATAATCTGCTTTGCAGAGGTTGTGCGAGGAAGTTGTGCAAAATATTCTTGACCGGATCTACTGTAGATAGATATTATGCTCTTAATCAGAACAAAATTCATGCATATGTATCTATGCAACTTCATTAGTTTATTTTTATTACTGAGACTATTTTGTAATCAAATGTTTTAATTGAGTAGTGAGCCTTTGTAAAAATCACCTTAACCAGTGTCACCTTAACCGATGTTTTATAATTGAGAATTAGCATTCTCTGTGGTTTTTCCCTTCTTGGGTTTCCACATAAATTCTGGTGTTCATTGTGCTTGGTGTTGTTGAGTGCATTCATGTTCATATCTATTTGATTATTTTCTAATTGATATAGACCTGCTCTGGATTAATTAAAGAAAAGAAAATTGTTTTATGATAACTGATTCACCCCCCCTCTTAGTTATCTAGATTGCTAAACAATTTGTATCAGAGCTTGGTTCCTTGCAAATAGAGCTTAACCACTTGAGGGAGATCTTAGTAGTTTGAAAAGATGGTAGGAGATTATAGCTTTGAGGAAGAATTGAAGTTAATGTTAGATGACATGGAAAACACAAAATATGAAAATGAAGAATTGAAAGAAAACCTCAAGGAGGAAAATGCTTCTATCTCAAAGCTAAGGGAGAAAATTCATAAATTCAAATCAAGATACAAAGAGGTCAGCTAGGAATTAAAGGAGTCAAAGGAAAGTGTTGTGGATCTAAAGCTACAGTTGGATGAATGCAAGAAGGCTGAAGAAAATCTCAAAGATACTATCAAATAGAAAATGTAAGAATGGAAGAACACTAAAGAAAATCTCAAGGATACCATCAAACATAAATCAAAAGTAAATGAGAAGTTAGATCAAGAGTTAAGAAGGCTGAAAATAGAAGCAAGAGTATGTGAAAGTAGCATAATTCTAGATCAACTGCTGTCCCTACAACAATGTCACAAGGATAAGAGAGGAATTGGATTCTCTGATGAAAGCTCAAATTAGAACACTAAGGGTGAAGAAAAAGCAGTTGAAGTTGAAGTGAGATCTTGCATAACAAGCAAGGTCCAAAACTTTAGAACACCTAAAAGATCGTCGATCAGGAAAAAAAATGCTCAAAGGTACTTATCATTTAATGACTATTGTTTTCTATGCAAGAACTTTGGACATAAGGTTCTAGAGTGTAGAAGCAAGAAGGAACCAAGTACTCAATGCTTTAACTATCACAATTTGGTCACAAAGCAAGTCATTGTAGAAGTGAATTATCTAATTCAACTAGAAGGAATGGAATGAATAATCACTTTCATGGTAATTGTTATTTATTCTATGCTTATGGCCACAAAGCTAATTAGTGTAGACCTAAGGTTCACTTAGTTAATTCAGGACAAAGATGTTACAAGTGCAGTCAATCCAGACATTATGCTAACACATGCAGATATGTTGCTCTAGAAAAGGTTGAAAATAAAAATAAGGTTGTAGAAATAGATGAATCTAAGAAGAAGACCATCATGGTGTGGAAGAAAAAGGAAATGAGTGTGTGGAACTCTTCTGTGGTACCAGATCTTGGTACAAGCTCTCCCGAAAACTAAGCCAACCACGTTGGCTCAAGGGGAGTTTTGTTATGCATATCTTGTCAGTTCCCCCTCTCTAAAGTAATATTGATGTGTTTTTTACATGACTAAGTTTGATCTAGTTGGTGATTCATGATGAAGCTTAATCTGGTTGATTGAAAAGTGAAGTACATTTGATGAAATCATCTATGTAAGTTTTTGGTGGCAAGTTCATAATGAGCAATTAAGGTTAAAGTTGGAGTTTTCAAATCATTTCTCACAATTTGCAAAGAAGGAGAAGAGGTTTCGCTGAGCGATAAAAGGTTTGAAGAAGCTAAGTTCAATGATGTAATTTTTTGATAGAGAATTGAGTGGTGATATTCCGCTAAGGCTGAAGGGAGAAGAGTTGGATGAATTTCATCATCAAAAAATGAAGGAAATGGAACAAGGGTTGAAGACTAATGAATTGTAGAATGTAAGTGCTCTGGGTATGGATTTATGGGGAGAATTTCCATGGTTTTTTTATAGAGAATCTATCTTGTTCTTGTTGAGTTGATTCAAGGATGGCAACATCATTTTGGACAAACCCTATCCAATCACTAAGGAAGCCATTGAAGCTATTACTAGATTGTGCAACATTGGTGACCTCCCTAGGAAGAAAATAGTGAAATACAGAGATGTGTAGGAGCTTACTGGTATCAAAAAAGACCCCTGAGCTCTACTGATAAATACCATTGTCGATCCTATAGTGAGGTATGTTGCTTGCAGTATCACTTACAAAATCTATTTCAAAATTTATGAAGGTTCTACTTTGGCTATTGTTGTGTATCTTGCACATAAGATGGTGAAGGAAAATAAGTAGTTTGACTTGTGTAGCCTCATAATGGAAAACCTAATTGAGAATTTCAAAATGTCTTTGGTTGAGAGTTATCCTTTCTGGTTTGGGTCTCTGCTCATATGTTTAGTATTTTACTTTCTAAGTTTGCTACCATCAAAGGGGAATGTTAAATTGAAAGTCTAACATCCCTATTGGAAATAATTTTTATAGGTATTTGGAATGCATGGAAGATAAAGTAGGTGCATGCAATGTTTATTTCTCATCCTTGTAGATGAATTTGTGCTCCAATGTGATATAATCTAGTCAGTTTGAAGAGGGTTCCTCCTCCGGTAAGGAGTTAGAAGTTGTCATTGGTGGTTCCCCTTTGGAACCTAAAAGGAGGAAAATTAACACAAAAGAAGTCATTGCTATCTTAGAAGATAAGGAGAAGGAAGAATCTTTTCCTAGATCTAACTCTTTTGATCTAGATGAAGTTCATTTGGTGTTGGATGAAGGTGATATGAAAAATATTGGTGAAATGTGGTATGCCTGCTCTTCGGTCAGTAGGATTAGAATTGATGATGCCTTGGTTGATTATCTACTCAAAAAGGGTATTACTATTTCAGATGTTTCTGACTTGTTACCAGATGATCTGGTAGAAGTTGTTGAAGGAAGGTTATTGTGGGAAGGATCTGAAGGACATAAGTTCCAAGCTATGATTGAGAGAAGGTGTGCCCAAGCCAAATAGGAGTTATCCAAACACATTGGTGAGACAAGAGAATGCATTAAGGAGATGTCTGACATCTATAGGTATTGTCTCTAGTGGCCTATTTGTGTAATTTTAGAAGAAAAATTGAAGCTATTGAATCTAAATTGAATGATATGGGGAAGTGTCTTGACTTCTTCAAAGATAAAGGTGGAAAATAAAGAATAAGAGTTGGAGAGTTGCAAGCCAAGTTATTGTCTATTTAGAGACAGAGGGAAGATTTAGTTAGAACTTTTTGGCTGATCAAATAAATTGTTGAGGTCTGGTTGGATCATCTCTCTAGGATACTTTCAAATGTAGAGGATTATGAATGATAGTTCCTGTCTCTCCACTGGTCATCTTCATTTATGTTGTTGACTCTATTGGATAGTATGTGTGCCAGAATGGTTTTTGTAGTGCTAGCTTAAAAGAGGATTCTTCCAACTATGAGAGAAAGGTACAAGAAGATTTTTCATGTGAAGAGTGGAGTATGATTTGTGCGAGCAGATAAAAGGGTGAAAAGGAAGAAGTAACCTACTTTGTAGAGGTTGTGCGAGGAAGGCATGCAAAAGATTCTTGACTAGATCTATTGCAGAAAAATATTGTGCTCTTAACTAGAACCGAATTCATGCATATATGTAGATGCAACTTCATTAGTTCATTTTTGTTAGTGAGACTATTTTATAATCAGATTTTTTAATTGGGAAGTGAGCGCACCGATAGTGAGCAATCTAGAAGTGAGCCTTTGTAAAAATCACCTTAATCGGTGTTCTATAATTGAGAATTAGCATTCTTCGTGGTTTTTCCCTTCTTGGGTTTCCACATAAATTATGGTGTTCATTGTGCTTGGTGTTGTTGTGTGCATTCATGTTCATGTCTGTTTGATTATTTTCTGATTGATATAGACCTATTCTTTTTTTTTTCTTTTTTTTTTTAATAAAAGAGGGTAAAAACTTTATTGAATCAGAAAAGTATTACAAAATCTGAAGAAAGAAGCCACAAGGGGCCCAACAAAGCAAGAATTAATTCACACCCAAGAAGCACCTCATATCCTCAACAACCCACTCCTCAAGAACAGGGGCCATGTCTTCAGGATGGTTGCCCCAATCATCCACATACCAAGAATCAGTCCTCTCTGACGCCCATCTAGCCAGCCCATCAGCCACCCTATTCCACTCCTGCGGAATATGGCGAAAAACAATGGACTCCAAAGTAGAGCACATAGAAACAATCTGTTTGCCAACCACAACTAGCTGCCAATTTGCATCCTCCAAATTTTTCTTATTCAACATATCAATAACCACCTAAGAATCAGACTCACAAACAATCCGCCACCATCCCAAACCAACCACGTGCTCAATCACCAAGAGGATAGCACTCATCTCCATAAGGTTATTAGTCTACAGACCACGATACACATAAAAGAAAAAAACCACCACTCCAAGGTTGTCTCTACCAATACCACCTACCCTAGCATGCCCAAGATTACCCCTAGATGACCCATCTGTATTGATTTTTAGCTCCCCTAGAGCAAGCGGACACCAAAATCCCTCACAAGCAACCCTCTCACGCCCACGCCTACGATGCACTTTGCTCAAAATACTCCTGTCCCCAGTGACAAGACCCATGGCATTGACAACACCCAAGTCCCCAGGAAGGATCGGCATAGACAAGTCACACTTTGTAGTCAAAGTCTCTTGTAGAGCCCCAAGAATTCACCTCTAAAGTTTCCCCATGAGCAATTTTTTATCCAAGAAGATTCTTCTATTACGCTCCAACCAAATTTTCCAAACAATCAAACTAGGACCAATGCTCCAAGCAATTTTAAGAAAGGAGGTTGTGGCAAGAGAAGGTCCCTGTCTCTTCCAAAAATCCTCCAAAGAAGAGACATGGCAACACGGTAAGCTCCAAAGATTCCACCAATAATGCCAGATAGTCTTAACAAAAGAGCACTGAAAAAAGAGATGCGATAAGCATTCTTCGTGCTGACCACACAAAATGCACATGGAGGGGCCTTGGAACCCTCGTTTCCAAAGATTGTCCCAAGTAAGGCACTTACCTTGGACCACGAGCCAAGAGAAAAAGTTTCACTTAGGCCAAGAAAATTTATTCCAAACATGCTTCCACCAAGAAACCTGGGAGCTCCCAAAAGCCTGTTTATCCAAAACCTGATAGCCAGAGGCAACCGAAAATTTGCCTTTCAAATCTGGACCCCAAGCAAGCACATCACTCCCATGGAGAGAATTGCAGGCACGACCCAATAAAATCTTAGCAAGCTCTTGATGATCCTCCACCACACCACTAGGAGGCCAATCCGAGGGGTCCTTCCACCTGGACACATAAATCAAACCTAAAGATTGTTGAGATTTGAAGTTTGCCACATGACACCAACCCGCCTCCACAGAAATATGGCACAAGTCATGGAGGTGGGGATGAGAGGACACAATGGGTGGATGTCCATCCCAGGAATCATGCTAGAAGAGGGCTTCCCGACCCCCATTACAAATCCAAAAAAGTCCCTGCTTAACAAGCTTGGCACTGAATCCTAGCGCCCAAGGCCTACCCATTCCAATCTGTTCGTCGTAGATCAAGACCCCCCTCCTACTTTGGCCTACAAACAACATCCCACTTCACCAAACTCCATTTGCTATGAAGAAGATTGCCAGCCCACAAAAACTGAGGAGATAATTTCTTGAAATCTTTAATAAAACTAGGAGTAGAAAGAACAAAGCATCTATAAAGAGGGAGAGCCTGGATCACCGACTTAAGAAGAGTCACTCTACCAGCTGAAGAAAGCCACCTGCAAGTCCAATGACTGACCAATCTTTGAAATTTATGCAGAGTCTCTTGCCAAAACCTTTTGGGAAGAGAATGCATGGCAAAAGGGATTCCAAGATAGGAAAAAGGAAGCGAGCCAATCTGGAAATGAAGAATACCAACAATTCTCCTTTGAATAGCCTTAGGAGTATGGAAGAAATAGATGGACTTCCCCTCGTTAATGCGCTGCCCAAAAGTAGCCAAGTAACTATCCAACACATTGCGCCAGTTGAGAGCCTCTTCAACCTTTGCCTGACCCATCAAGGTAGTATCATCAACAAACTGAAGGTGAGATTGAGGGGGAAGATCATATCCCCAGATCCATCCCTGAAGCAATCCGCTAGCAACTTGAGCACAAATGAGCCTTTCCAGGCCTTCCGCAAGAAGGATGAATAAGTAAAGAGACAGGGGATCTCCCTGTGTGAGGCCTTTAGAAGCACCAAATAAACAAGTGGGCTCACCATTGATAAGCACCAAAAAGGAAGAAGAGGTGACACAACTCCTGACCCATTCAATCCAACCCTCAGCAAAGCCAAAAGCTCCAAGAACTTTAAACAGAAAGTTCCATTTAACACGATCATATGCTTTAGCCATGTCCAACTTGATAAACATAGATTTTTCTTTTGAGGATTCCATAGAATGGATGGTCTCAGTAGCAATAACAACCCCATCCAAGATCTGTCTGCCCGCAACAAAACCCCCCTACTCCTCAGAGATTAACCCACCAAGCCAAGGTTTCAGCCTTTCCGCAATCAACTTGGTAATAATTTTATACACAACATTACATAGCGCAATAGGCCTAAAAAGATCCAAAGAATTAGCCCTCTCCTTCTTTGGAATAAGAGCTAAAAAAATAGCATTCAGGGACTTCAACGTTTGTTTATGCAAAAAGGATTCCTGAACAACCTCTAAGAGGTCCAATTTAACCACTTCCTAGAACTCCTAAAAAAATTCAACTGGGAATCCATTAGGCCCACGGGCTTTACCTTTCTTCATCTGGAACACAACATTCTCAAGCTCCGACAAGGAAATAGGAGCAAGCAACAAATCATTGATTTCATTAGTCACTAGCTGTAGAATACAATCTAAAATCCTTGCTTCATTTTCCTCTACAGGAGGCGAATCCTCAGAGAACAAGGTAGAGAAATACCGAATGCATTCAGCAGAAATAGAAGCAGAAGAGGATAGAGTTTCCCCATCAAGTAACAAGAGAGAAGAAACAACATTACCTTGTCTTCGGTCTTTGACTGAGTTATGGAAGAAATAAGTGTTCTGATCACCAGCCTGAATCCATTCGATACGGGACTTTTGTTTCCAAAAAATCTCTTCTCTTAACTCCCATTCCTCAAACTCTTTTGTTGCAGCAATCTTTAACGAACTCAACTCCTCTGAGAGGCCTTGGTCACGAATCCGCCTGGTAATAAGGTCAAGATTATCTTGAGCTTTCTATTTTTCCTGAAACAAATTACCAAAATGCTACCTATTCCATCTTTTCAACTTATATTTAACATACTGGAGCCTCTTTGAGAAAGAGTACATAGCGGTGCCATGTGCAGGTTTCCCAAGATCCCACCATCCAGGGAGCAAATCATGGAGAGATTCATCCCTGAGCCACATGAGTTGGAACTTAAAGGTCTGTCTAGCACACCGTTGAGGCACCTTAGCCACCAGCTTAATTGGCCAATGGTCAAAACCTCGACCATCCAATATTTCAAAGCTAGTCATCCACCTATACCCCAACCAAAAACTAGACGCCAAAAATCTATCAAGTCTTTCTGAAATAGAAGCATCTCCAGTTCTTCTATTATTCCAAGTAAAAAGACCATTGCCCGGCCTAATATCAACAAGATTCAAAGCATAGATATTGTCCCGGAGCAACAACGCAGAAGCCTCCAGCCTTGCAATACCACCCCGCTTCTCCGCAAGCTCCGTGATAGCATTAAAATCACCTCCAATAATCCAAGGACGGTAAGGAAATAAGCTACGAACTAAATGAATGTTGGACCACAAGAGTTGCTTACCCTGTAACTCCACAGGCGCATACACATTGGAGAAGAGAGCAATTTCTCCTAACATAAAACAAGATGCCACCATGGAAAGGGAGGACTTAAAAGACACCCACCATTGGGGGTAGATCTTCCGCGGATTCCATAAGTACGCCACCCCTCCAGAAGACCCCTGAGCACCAGTGCATTAGCAATCACCATTCCTCCATAACTTAGGAGCTAAATCCATCATACCCTCCACAAAGAGCTTAGTCTCCTGTAGAAAAAGAACATCAGGCGAATGCCTCCTAATCAAATCCTGAATAGCTTTTTGTCTAGGGCCATTGTTCAAGCCCCGTACATTCCAAGAGAGAACTATCATTTCAAAGGGCATGAAAATGTGAATCCAGAGTCTTGACTGACCCCAACTCCACCAAAGTCTCCCCTATCATCTTAATCTTTTCCACATCCTTCTTCCTTCCCAACTTAGAAATTTTCTCCAGGCCCCCCTTCTTGAGATCTTTTTGCAAAACACCCAACTGAGAGGATGACTTAATATTCTTCTTACCCACCTCCGAACTCACTTTCTGCAAGAGGTGAGCCTTATCCACACTATCTTTCACTGCCTTAAGACTACCATCCAACTCATCCTGAGCCCCCATCTGTCGGTCTGTCCCCAGGTCTAAAGTCCCATCAACATGTGGAGCCATAATCACCTCTGAATTAAGCTTTTCTTGTATAGGATCTTTCCCAACCTCCTCTAAGCATGGCACTCCCGTTCCCCCCTCCTGTTGGGGAGCATGCATTGCCTCAACCGAAGGGCCATGCTGATCAATATCCAAGGTCCCATGATCAAGATCCAAAAATCTCGGGTTCACCTCCTGCTGGCTAAGATCATCCAACACCTCGAACCTATTGAAAGTGTCCTCCTCTTTCCTATCCTTCAGAGTCCGTTTGTGTCCTTTATTTCTATTTCGGACTTTAACGGGAGTAAAACCATCTTCCCTGCCACCAAAACCCTGAATGGGATCCTTGCCCTTATCCACTCTGTGCGGATTAATAGAAGGCTGAGGAGATTGAGCCTCCA
Source organism: Sequoia sempervirens (assembly GCA_007258455.2). NCBI lineage: Eukaryota > Viridiplantae > Streptophyta > Pinopsida > Cupressales > Cupressaceae > Sequoia > Sequoia sempervirens. Next base: position 43,532 of record VDFB02376685.1, read on the forward strand.
AAGGCTTGGCCTTTGGACATCTGTGCTGGAGGTGACCATATTCATGACAGAAGCGGCAACGAAAAGGTAGCGTTTCATAATCAAGTTGTTGCACCCACAAATATTCTCCTGCACTCACTTCTAAAGAGTCTGGCAATGGCTTACTTAAGTCTATTTCCACATAAAACCGGGCAAAAGTCATTACCTTCTTGAATTGCGTTTGCTGTGATGAACCCACAGGTTTCCCCAATGTCAAGGCTAATAAGTACAACACATCCTCGCGCCAGCATTCCACAGGGAGCCTTGGAAGACGAACCCAAACTGGAACCCAATTCGAAAGCTCCTATGCCGGGTTGAAGCCAGCATGCCATGGCTTAATAAACAAGCCCACCTGGTTGTAAAAGTACGGGTCCCCTTCAAAAACCCTATTCTGATCCGCCATGCAGTCAAAAGTGACCATGAAATAGTTATTCACCAAGAGGCGGATCTCCATCTCCCCTTCTGGCATCCATGTCCTTTGAGCCCATGTATCCAAGAATTGCAACGAAATTTTCAAACCCAAGAATTTGCAGTAAAGAGAATGTCTTGAATAGTAATCAATATCTTCAGCCAACATCTCCATCAGAATGACCACATTCGGCCTCTCCTTACACCTTTCGAGGCACCCATTAATCTTTAGAATTCTAGGCCCACCTGCCGAGCCCATCGCAACAATTTCAGGTTCCACCAAAAAAAGATTATTATCAAAAATTTTCAAGCCCAGTAGAGAGGGTTTTGAACCAAACACCGAATGGAAGTCCATTTTGGGGCAAACCCCAAAATATTCCCCATGCGACATTGAAGAAAGCACCATAGACAAACATGTAAGCTCACAGAAACCCAAGGAACAAAAGTATCAGCCAAGGGTTATGGCACCACACAACCCCACACCCCCAGATGGGGGCAACCAAATCACCTCCTCCTGACGAATCCCCAATCACCTCAAACCCCTGCCCACAACCCACCTCCACTCTGCTACACACCACCCTACACCAAACCCCCTGTCGCTTCCAAATGCAGACCACAATCAAGCACAAACCCCCGTCCTTACCCCACCAAAGAGCCCGGTGCCCACACACACCATGCAGCGATAGATCCCAACACCAATCCGTGACCAACCTACACCAAAGAAGATAAAGGGACACAACAATTGGGAGAAGAGACACCACCGATCACTCTTGCAACCACCGAGCTCCCCCACAATGCAGAAAACACCCTCCTTCCCCATCGCACAGCAAGGAAAATCACTGGAACGAGCCAGGGCACGAATGCCCTAGCTCGGCTTGCAGAGCCATCGACGCCATCTGAGTTCCTATTTTCCTTTTCGTTATAAACCTGTTCTAAATTAATTAAAGAAAATAATTTTTTTTATGATAACTGATTCACCCCCCTCTCAATTATCTAAACTGTTTAACAATGTTCACTTTGTTACATCCAAAAATTGAATCAAAAGGCACATCTTAACCAACATGCATGGAGATACCTATCAATAACAATCACAAGGAAAGCACATAAACCAACCCTCCATCGTATGAGAAAACATGGATGTGACATAAATAATGAACACAAGAGATCCAATCCCTTTTGGAACAAACACTGTCTAAAGATAATAAAAGACTAGGTTACCAAGATCCTCCACTTTTCCATCAAGCATATGTTTCGTCAACCAATAAATATAAATTCCATGGTCCTCTTAAGAAGTTACCTTTCTTGCATCCTATAACCAAGACTGAATGGGCCTTAGACACACTACTCAAACTAGGATACATTACATTACCACCCATCTGTTACCAAGAAGATAAGAAAGGAAAGAGTACAAATAAATCTTACTATGTATATCATAGAATACTTGGACATCTTACTAATGAATTTTGTGCTTTAAAGAGGAAATTAAGAGAATTTTATCCTTATGGGAATCAAATTGAACATATGATATAGATTAACATTCATTTTCTCTACTCATTGCCATGTGGTAGTTGTAGTATCACACAATACTCACTACCATCCATGAGGGTATAAACTTAGCTTTATGCAATCATCTTTTCATATACAATGAGTAGCATCTCATAATTCATTTGACTCACCTTTTTCCTTACACTTGAGGGGAAATGGGTTAGGTAGCCTTGTGCTAGGTGTATTCCTTATAGTAAGGGATCCCTCTTTATCTCCTTAAAACAATAGTGTAGAAAGTACACTAACATTTTAAGGGGGAATGTAGTCCCTTTCTCATTGTTTGCATAAGAATAGTCCCTTCTTAGTGATGATAGCATACACCTCCTAGCAAGTGTGACCTTGTAAATTAAAGTGTGGTCTTCTTGATCTATGTGAGTGTCTCTTTGGTGGTGATATTGGGCTTTATATCTCTCAAGAGTGTGACCTTTCTTGGCATGTTATGTTCCCTCAAGAGTTTTGATTATTATTATGAGGGGGGGGGGGGAGAGAGAGAGAGAGATTGTGTATTTGTTAAGTGAAATTATTTAAAATTTAAAATATTAATATAATAACAATCAACATTGATGGTATATTAGGAATAATATGTTCTAGAGGAGCTACTAGGTACCAACTATTCATATAGATAGGACCTCCAAAATCTAACCATTAGGACAATGAAATTAATATTAAGTGTTGTAATAGTTTTGAAGATACCTAAATACCCACAATGATATTAAGTCATGATATGGACACTCAAGACATATTAAACTAAATTGGTATCAAACAAAACATTAAACATGCATCATCATCTCTATATCACAAGGACATTACAATTTTATGGTTAACAACTTCTAATTTCATCATGTTTACACCTTGGTGAATGATGAATTGATCATACAACTATCCATGATCATGGGTTAAAAATAAGTACCTTTGGGGGATGTGACACTAAGAAAGGTATTTTAAGAATCAACTTAAAAATATTTAGTAATGAGCACAAAAGAAAATGAAGGATCTAAATATAAATTGACTTTATTCTTAATATTGGTGCTTAACCTTTTTTTTTAGGTTTAGGATAAAGAGCCATAATGAACAGTGCATACATTTGACATACTATAGGTTGGAAACTAATTCATTAATCACATACACTCTTTGAAAATGTATACAAGAGTTATGAATGTGTAAACATGTTTAAATAATTATCAATCTAATGAAATTGGGTGAATATATGAGTTGGAATGTTTAGAGTAAAAGTGTAGTGTATTGAATATTTTCATCATGAAGTATGAATATTTATATTAAATTGAATCACAAGAGTCATTAGTGAGTATATATTTAAATAATAGTACTTAAACCAAAATAAATATCTCTATTTGGGGGGGTACATGACATCAATACTATGACATAGCAACATGTTGCATGAAATGTGTGAGGTTGATTCATAATGGTTAGTAGAAAGGGACAAGAATAAGGTGGTGATCTCAAGGTATGGAGTGAATGTATAAAAATTAGTGTCGACTGGATAAAATAGAGATGTATGGATAGAAAATATTTGGTGAGTAATATAAATTGCCAAAAAATGAATATGTCCATATAAAGTTAAGCCATGAGTCAAACCTAACAACAAAATATTTTACTTGTTAATATGTTATTAAATTAAATCATTCCCATAAAAAAAAATGCAAAACTAAACCAATTATGACACGCCTATACTAATTTTACCATTACAATAATCATAAAATACATTTAAATATTTATTATATTTTAAAATTTAATAAAATAAAATTATATACATGTATATGTTTTTTTTAAATTATTATATTTTTCCACTAAAAACCACCATATTTAACATCACAAAGGTTGCTGCTTTGACTATTAGATATGACAATTGGTTTCTAATCATCAAATGGTTCACAAAAAATTCTCATCTTTATGAAAAGAATTTATCAGGGCATAACATCTTTACATCCTTTTATTATTTATAAAAAAAATCTGGTAAATATTTATGAGTTGAAGGGTTGAACCTTATTTTTGTATGGAGATGTAATATTTTAAAAAAAAAATTAAAGATGTTATGATTTGAGATGAATGGGTGTATTTCTTTGCTCATTTTGACTTCACTATGAGAAATATCTTTAGAGTGATACTATTATTTTCTATTATCCATGTATTTGTTAAAACATCAATATGGAGCTTAGCCACAAATTCAATATTTATGTATGAACTTTCATTCAATATTTAATTATTAGAATTAAAAAATCATTTAAATTGAGGAAATGTTAAAAGTATTCAGATTTCTTAATTATTTATGGTGACAGATTACATACAATATAATTGTGAATAAAAGACAATAAAAAAACCTATAAAATATAAACACCCTAAAATTATGAACAATAAAAACGGCGGCTCAAAGCCTGATTCTGCTGCGACATGAGAGGAGCTCTCCCATGCTTCATTGCATACCATCTCCGATTGCATCTCCTGCTTCCCTATCAAGTTTCTCCATCTCTGACTTCCTATCACATTGCTTCCATCAAATTGCAGCTTCCCAAGACAGGGACCCTCTATACGAGACACAAATACTCCATTTCTTGAAAGCTATTCATGAATTCTTCAGGACCATCCTCACCCTTCTGCGTCTGCTGATCCTCTTGAACCAAAACCTTCTCGGTTCTGAAAAACTTTCTATATCAATAGAGGAAGCTAGAGGCGGGAGAGATTGGATCCAAGAGGGAAGTACGATACAACAATTGGGGGAGTGGAAGAAGTGGTCTTTTTCTTGTCACTAGTACCCTTGCTCTTCGACTTCATCTTCTTTCCATGATCATCTTGCTGTTGTTCTTCAGGGAGCACATCATTTGTAGTGGGTAATTTGAAGCAACTCTGCACAAAACTGAATCTACCCATCTTAGAGAAGTACAATATAGATGAGATGTATCTTCGCCCAACGACTCTGAAATCTATAGAAATGTTGCAGTTCACAATATATTGAGAAAGTGAAGTAGAGCGAATTAGGTAGTGGGCATTAGATCCTTCTCTGACTAAATATATACGTTTCCATTGTTGTCTTTTTGTTTATATTGTGTGGAGTGCACGCCAAGTTAGACCAATATACATTGTTGGAACTCGGAAGAGATGAATTGTTTTGGTCAAGCTAGAAAATTATTCCACGTTTATGGTGTGTAATAAACAAAGAAATATCAACATCATTTGACTGATAAACAATTTTTCAATATGCGACTTTTTGCTCTTTCTAGGGAATTAATATAACGTGCCATCTCTTGTTCTTGGGGGCACTTGGCTGACAACATGCATTGCTAAGGAAATTTGTTTTTGAAGTGGTCATAACTCATGGATATTATCTTTCCTTATTTATATACAGTGGAGTAAATTTTGGTATTTTATTCAATTTTTAAGAAAAAATAAAAAAATAGAGATGAGAATATTTGTCTACCTTCTTGGTGGGTCTTCCAATTTCTAGTTTATCTTTAAATTCTATTAATTAGATTGATCTTAGGGACTTGTAGAACACAATATACATCATATTTGTTTCTAATGGTAATAGTGATAGAAAAGTATAATGATATTTATGTAATTTTCATAAATATGAACTATTTTCAACCTCAAAGACATAATAGAGCGTTAGGTATTATAAAAAATATATCTATTATACATTGGAATTCATGTTATAACCATAAAATTGATATCAAACAAAATGATATTATGAGATTTAAGATTTTAATCAATAAGATCTTATTTGTGAACCTTCACCAATTGAGTTTCCCTTAATCTATGTTTATCCAATATACTTTCTTAACTCAAAAATTGTGCAAGCAACATAAAATATATTAATTCCAATGAAACATTGCATTTCCAACTCTCTTAAGTCACATATTTAATTAAACTTATACAAATATTTTAAATTTTAATAGTATTTTAAATGACATTTGTAACAATCTTCTTGTTTCATCCCAAAAAAATCAATTTGAAAAATGTTGTTAGGCCGATTTAATTTGACCGAATAACTCTGTTTTCCAACATGGGTAACTTGCTGCCCACTCCACTCATGAAATTGAATAATAAATAAGAAAACACTACAAATGGAGTATTCATCTCCAAACTTGTTTGGTAGTGATGACGTTAGAAGACCAAGTATGAGCTTGATGAGAAGAGAAGCATTTTATGTAAATCTAATGATCCAAAATGATGTCATGCTTTTCCATAGGATCCCCCCACCCCTCACGCCTATACTACAATCCATTCAATTTTTTTCACTACCACCATTGAGTCAGTGGTAGTTCAATATCCATTGATTAACGTTCATATTGACATTAAAATGCTGGCTAAAAGCCCATGAACTGTATTAAATCACTGTGTTAAGACTATGAATTTAGACTAAATTTCATTACGAGTTTTCTGACTAAGTTTCTGAAATTCAAAAGCATCTGATACGAAGAAAACTCTTAAATTATAAAGATGAAATTGACGTTTTCTTCCTTGAGTCTTGGCATCATATTCTAGCAACAGTGAGCATTTTGCTCCTCGTTGCAATAGCTACAGTTTAATACAGATGTATACAAAGCTTTAAGGGTAAAATGGAGGCTTGACAAATAGTTAACATCAACTCCTCACACCTACAACATGCCTCTATACCTTGAAAACATTTACTCATGTACTTACAACAGCAAAAGAACATAGGATGAGTGCCAATCCCAACACTAAAATGGAATATCAAATGTCAAAAAGGCATTTTGAAATGAAGAAACCATTCAAATTCTACTCTTGTCTATAATCCGATGAAATCACTACTTTTTATAGAGGTGATTTTATTATTGGGGCAACTTTAAATTCACTCTCGCAAAGATGAAATCAGCTCTTTGAACATAGTCGTGGTTTTGAAATCATTAAGACAATTTCAAATTCACCACTTACAGAAACTAACAAAATTTTCATACTTGATCTTCGATTTTATTTTGCTATGTACACACTCGTTCCAAGACATCTCTACATTTCTTTTGACCATCACAAACATACTTCACATGAAAATATATAGAGGAGAGGATCCGGTAGTTGAGCACCCTAACTTCGCTTGAACTCAAAATCCTACGTGAAAATTTCAAAAAATTCCCAATTTTTTACAGCAGCTTGCTTGGCAACACCCCTACTTATAACTAAGGTTTCAGGGCCACATCATCAAATATGATGCCACATCAGCATGTTTTTTATCGAGGTGTCTACAAAGGTCCTAAAGAAAAAGTGAGACCGATACTTGTGCACTAGATCATGTTTTATTGGTGCGCTGATGTGGCATCACATGATTTGTTGATTTTTAGATATAAGGAATATATATTATTCAATTATTGGTAGTAATCATCAACACTAACAGTTTTAAAGTCACAACTATTGGTTCAATATTGTTAAAACTATTGGGCATTAAATCAACAAATGCTATAACAACTATTGGAACATGCTCAACTACTAGGTCCTTTCCCCTACTTTCTAGTTTTGATCAAGTTAACCAAACCCATGCCTACAAGGCTTCTCGACATCTTCTCGTTTGGATGTGGTAAATTGGATGCCATGTTCCAACAACTTTAACCTAACTTTGAGATCACATAGGTCCTCATTAAAGAGGCTTTTGGTCTACAAAATCTCAAAGAATTATTCCCCAAATCATCCTTGAGATACCAACAATCGTCCTTTTTACTCCACCAACCATGTCTCATGCTTGTCTCTTCTCATTCTTCTCACCTTATTTTCTAGAATTATTTCCACCAAGTCTTCCTCATCTAACATCGAAGGCTTCAATAAACGAAGCCTGTCCACATTGACTATCAAATACATTTTCATATAGGGAAGTAGATCAAGTTGAAAATTATTCTCTTCCACTTGATTGTACCAGATGGGTTTTAGATTCCCAACTAGTAACTAGAGTCTCTCTTCTCCCAAATACACCCACACTTTGTCACCAAATAAAAACTTGTGTACAACCCCATGCTTGTCATGATAATTGTTGTATTTGGCTTACAGTGACTTCTTGAAATTTTCTTGTATATAAAGGTGGATTTGGCAAACCTTGTTAATGAAGTGTTAAGTCTTATGAAACTCTAGATCCTATTTCTATAGCTCTTTTCTAGGTTATCTCATAGAAATATCAAAAAAACTAGTTGAGCTAAATATCTGAAAACACACCTTAAAAATAAATAATTAGATGAGTGGATAGTCCTATTATAAGAATGTTGTATATATGCTAATTTTTTATCCACTCTTTGGAAAACTATACCGTCTTATTAGCCATGTTAAGTAATTATTCATAACTTCTATTTGTGTTTGGATGATGGAATGTAGTGAAATTATTAAGTGTGTGTCCATTTTTCTATATTAGCATACACCAAAATCTTTCATCAAAATGTCATATCCCCTAGATACCTTGCTACATCTTTTGCATGACCCCTAGCCCTGATGTAATTTGGACTACGGGTGGATTTTCGGATTTTATTATGTAGACATAAATGTATGTGAGTGTGCGTGTGTGTGCATGTGCTAATTGTGAACCTTGATGTTAATATTAATGAATGTGGTTATTGATCTTATTATGTTATTTTAAATTTGATACATTCAATTATCTAAGCTGACTCAGACTAATAACTTGGTTGTTGGACTGTGTGAGGTTTGTCATTGGTTGCAGGACTTGGGGTGCATGATGAGGTGAATTTTGTGGTCTAGTGGGATGAGATACAATCAATTGGTAATTCCATTCTAGTGCCGAGACCTTGCAAGTAATTTTTGACAACTTGAAGTTCATTTAAGCCTACGACATTAGTCGTCTATTAAATTGCCATAGCTATTCGTTCTGGCTAGATGAATACATCAAATAGTTTGATTGATTTGGATCAATTAAAAACATCGAATATGTTATAATTTATTAAGGAATGGTAATAGATAAAAAAAATTAAATATATATTATTAATAATAATAAATGACTAACTTAGATTAGAATAAGTAAGTAAATAAATAATAAATCATAAAATATAAGTCCATGAAGTATTTAAATAAAAGAAAATTAAATAATCAAATTATATCACTATTGAAGAACCATATAATTTGGAGCAACTAAATAAAGTCCATTTATCAATTTCTCGTGAATGAAGTAGAGAAGCAAAATAAAATAAAATGAAATAGAGGGCATTGGAACAAGAAACACTATTATGGCACAGCTCTCCACCCATGGCAGGGAAACATCAAATTTATTAGGTATGGGAGAAAGTGTGGAAGGGAAGAGGAAGGGAGTTTGTGCCATTAATGGGCATGGCACCCCAGTTCCAGGCGCTCAGTCTACAAGATGTGCAAGAAAAATTGTGCTTGCCTTTATAATCCCTGAAAAACTTGAAAAAAAAGTATGCCAAAAGCTTGTGAAGGAGCAAAGAGAGGAGGTGAAAGGTAGTTGAGTAGATCTAGGAAGGAAGAGGCAGCTAGGGTAACTTTTTCAATGCTATTTCATATGCCTTACACTTGGACGATTCAATTTGAGGTTTTGAATCCTCTTCCCAGCCATAGATTCTGATTAAAATACAATATTCATAATAAAATCCTACTTCGGCTTGGATTCATTTGAGAAAAGCTAGGGATGGTCTTAAGATTGCAAAAAAACTCATATATATTCTGCTTGTCTTTCTATAAACTATTTTATTTTACTGTTAATAATAATACTCCATAAATGAGGGTTATAGTTTGAGGTTTTCTTTGAAATTTTTACTTTGAGGCCTAAGCATTAGAGTTTTCCTTATTTTCTAGACCATACTCATTCATTCTCTACTCATATTGGAGTACAATGTAAGTCTATGAAAGCTTGTATGTTAATAGAGATTTTAAGGATAACTCAAAACTCCAATTACTAGAGTCTCTTTGAAACTTATTTTGACCAGCATATCAAACCTTTGCTTTAGCACTGCAAGTGGTAAATCACACGTTCTTCAAATCCCAAAATTGGTAACCTGGTTGTAACTAAAATGTGATAATGTTGTCTTCTTTGGTTCTTTAACCTTAGTTCTATGCTACCTAAATATGGGTGCTAGGAATAAATGAGTTTGAGAATGGGTGGTCTCACAACCACGTTATTTGGAACCTTATTGTTAGAAAAACTACTCTTGATCACTCTTCATACCAGTTAAAGTTCATTACAATCTTTCATTTAAACATTTATTGCTTTACTTAATTAACCATAATAGCTATCATAATTGTAATCAAGAAATTTGTGTAAAGGAAAAAGGGGGCCATTGGCTGCTGCCCAAAACCATTCATACATTTATTAGCATTTGAAATAAGAAATAAAATAACAAAAATATTTAGTGAAGAAACCAGGAATCTTTAACCAAAGTCACAGAAGGAGTGGTATAGATGTTGCTTACCAAATCACCCCAACTGCTAGCTATATAATCAATTCCACCTCTAAGCTTCTCTTTTTTTTGTAATTTCATATGCAAGAAGAAGGAAGGATGGGAAAATTGAGAGGATATGCTACTGCTAAATAAATTAAGAATTATATACCTATATTACTATCACTCATTCTCTTAAAGAATGCTAAATATGCTTATCATCCTATTGCATTGTTGGCTGCTAGGTCTATCTTAAATTCTAATATGTTTTGTTGGCTGCTAGGACAGTCATAGTTTATTGCATGTTTAATTTCTGCCATGTAATGCTAGCTACCAGTACTATCATAGTTAACCACTTGGTTAGTTTTTGATATGCTTGTTGGATGCTAAGATAGTCTTATGTGATCAAGTAGCGAAATTCTATTATGATATGAGAAAATATGTCACCTATGGGTTCTTGTCTATAAATGTATATTAAGGGATTAAATGTAAGTAGGGTATCAACCACAAACTATCATGGGGAAAAAGAGCTACCTTACTTCCAACCGAGATGAGTCTATGAGAGTGTAATGCTACCATTGGAAATATCTATTAATGCCATACATGGCTGCAACTAAGTTGGTAACTTGCTTAATCATGTTACTAGGGACATATCTTCCAGTCATAGTGCTAAGAGAAGTCAAGGAGTAGTACCTTCTTTCTCAAGATTGACAAGTGTCTAGGGGTAGTACTTGCTCAAGATGGACAAAAGTCAAGGAGTGGTACTTTCTTGCTTGAGATTGACAGCTGTCTAGGTGAAGTACTTGCTCGAGATGGATAGAAGTCAAGGAGAAAATATTATAAGCTCGAGATTGACAGGTGTCTAGGGGCAGTACTTGCTTGAGATGGACAGTAGTCAAGGAGTGGTACCTTAATGCTCGAGATTGACAAGTGTTTAGGGGTCATACTTTCTCAAGATGGACAGTATTCAAGGAGCATTCTAAGTCAGGGAGGATAACCTTGCTTGCTTAGTCATCTGATGGACTGTAGGGAAGGAAGTTCCTAACAAGCTCAAGCAGGTAACCTATAAATCACCTTGTAACCTTATAACTATGGGAAATGGTATCTTAAATCTACCACTAGTAGGTACACTTTGAGATTTGGTCACTAGAAAGATATTCTATGCATTGCTTATGGGTCTAAAATGACAACTCTCTCTCACCGCGGGCCACATAATCCACTTGGAGGGTTGGATAGGGTTTGAATCCACTTGGTTGGGATCATTTTTCACCCCACCATAATCCAGAGAAAACCATGGACATGGAGCCTTCTTGATTTGTAAACATTTAAGGTATGCACACTTCATTAAGGGCAACAATCTTCTATTGATTATTGAAGTAAGCTTTTATTTGTAAGATGTATATTGACATGATGGTTAAGAGTATATGATGATTCTCATGCCTCTGTTAGTTCAATTCGATGTATTCCTTCTTATAATGTTAACAAAAAAAAAAAGGTGCAGAAATTCTTCCATTCGTTGGGGTTGATGTCACACAAAAGTGAGCACTTCTATTAGATATAATGTTCCTTGGAAGTCTAAAGTGAACTTACACATAATTAAAGAGAAAACTACTCATATCGCTTCCTTGTAATTTCTTCTTGCATACTCTCAACACAAACATCTTCCTAAAATAATCCACCAACCCAAATAATAATCATGCCCATGTATATGCATATTAGAGATTTTTTCCCATTTTCTAGTAGATACTAGTAATGGTTGGTATAACTCAATATTTTTATTGCATGGCTTGTTAATGTTACACTACTTGCAACTCCTAACAAATTTAGATGTGCATATACCTATATGTAGGGATAATAAACACATATTTTAAGGTTTGTAATAATTTGTCACTCCAAAATGAACTTCAACTCTTAAATATGAACCTTACACATGAATTAAAAACTCATTTCTTGTGGAAATCACTACTTGATTTGTAGAGAATCCCATCTTTAAGGAAATAATCTTGGTTTGATTCAAAATCAGCCACTTCCCCTCTTGGTTTAATAACATTCTTGCTGAAATCCTTATATCATGTTCATAATCTTCAACATGTACCTCTCTAGCAAAATTTTTGAAGAAAGTATTAGTTGCTGAAAAAAGAGATGATATTGACAACATACCACCTTATTAGTCACAACTCATTTGTATTTTATCACCAAATGATACTATTGTAGGAATCCCATCCACTTGCAATGACGGGATTTTTTAAGCTTTTATTTCTACAAGTAATGGAGTGGTTGTAGATCCATATGCACTACTATTTATTTACCCATGAGATAATCTTTCTATTTATTGATTATGAAGATCAAAGCATACAAATCCTATTGATGACTATGATTGAAATGATGAGCTCATCATTATGAAGATTGTTTTTGTTCAAGATAAAACCTTATTTGTTATCCAAATAGAATTAGATTTCTATACTAGGTAGATTCTTTTTATTTATGCTCTTGGTAGAGTCTTATTATTTATGTTCTAGATAGAGCCTTTATTTTTTATTCTAGGCAAGGTCTCTAAGTTGTCTCTTTTTTTTTATACTCTTGCATAACTTTTTTCTTTACCTTTTTCATAAGAAATTGTAGTAATTTTATTCATGTCTATTTTTAAATGTTTGATAGATGCTAATCATTGAAATTTTTTCTTCTCTACTTACAAGTTTATAGGTGGAAGACTCGTTAAGAGAAGAGTACACTGTAAAATGTGCATCCTTGTTTTTGCATTCATTCTATTACTATTTGAATATTTACTTTCATATTCATTTTTTATTTTGAGTATTTGAGACATGCCTTCATAGTAGTTCACATGAAAGTAAAAGTGAAGGAAAAATGTATTGTTGAAAATGTTTATCTTACACTTTACCCTTTTATTTTGGGCCCATTTTGATAGGGATATCCCCAATGGATGACTAGTGTATAAAATGGTGTATTTTTGTGGGAAACTTGGAAAGAAGACTTATCCTAACTTGATTCCATATTCACACATCCATGGGGACTATTCTCATTTCTTATTTTATCCATTGATTATTTAAGGTCAAATATGTCAATATGAAATTGAGCGAGATCTAAAGATGTAGATTTGATCCCTAAACTTTTAAAATTAAATTTAAAATTGCACCCATGTTACCCACTTTCTAGCTAGATATTACGAAAGGACAATAATGTAAATTATTTCAAATTACATTCTAGTATAAAAGAACAAATCTTAATTTATTGTGATCATCTAGGACTTATCCAAGGAATTGTGAATGAACTTCCATAAGCATCAAAGCATTATCATGTAACATCAACAATGTGTTAACACATTAGGGATATTGTATGACTACATGTCATCTTTGATCATTATTTTGTACATTTGACTTCGTAATAGGGATTTGACTAAAGGAGACAATCTTAGCCTAGCAAATTCTTAAAGTCTACTAACACCACATATCTTTGGACATAGGTTGAAAACATCAAGGTGACCAAAGTCTTCATAGTAGAATAAGTAAATTTTAGACCCATGGACCAAGTTCAAATTTGTACACATATTTCAAATCTATAATAAAAAAAGTAGATTAGAGTAGTAGAAAATTATTTGATAAATCTTGATTTTCTAACACATTAATGAATCAATTACTAACATCTATCACAATAAAAAACCAAAACTACAATTAAATACCATTATTTTATTTTTATTTTATGTATTTTATTTTTTAACTAAATCACCTCTTCAAGTCTAATTAAATTAGCATAGATAACTTAAATACATCTATCTAAAAAATACAAAGAGATATCAAGAACTAATTTATTTACTTAAAATTTATTTTATTTTTGTCTAGAACTATTTTATTTAAGTTAATATATGCAGATATAAATGTTATATGCTAATTATTTTGAAAATATTAAATAGTAATATTTTGGCATACAAATGAATATCAAATTTAAGATAAAAAATAAGAATTTTTATTACCATGTTCATGCCATCAGACTCCACCTTTTACCACCATTATAAATTTCCTCACCACCCTAATTATTATTTATTATAATTCAATAAATTTATCCTAAAATATAAATTATTTTTAATGACATTCTCTTTTATATATATAATATATTCCACCATGATTACTTAAAGTATTTAAACTAAAAACAAAAAAGAGGAGGAAAGCACCCTACGTTACTTTTATTTTTTTTGGATGGAGGGTTTTATATCAAACCCATATTCTTTTTCTTACGAGAGCACGAGTTGTAGGTTGAACCTCTTTGACTAAAAGCCAATGAATGAGGGGCATCCATTCCACCAAATTTGTTTGGGCATGATCTTAGCCTCATCCCTTATGATGTCGAGGCCTTGCCCTCACCAAGACTTAATCTCTAGATGGCTCATTAAGAACCATTCAACTTCACCAACAAACCAAGGACCCATTGATAGTGCCCTACCTTTGACAAACTAAACAAAATGAAAAAAAAAAGGAAAATGAGGAAGGTAATGTCCTTCATTTTCTCCATATGATGCGCTCAATTTAAGATAAGTCTGTTTCAACTTTACTTGATATAGACATTCATCTTATTCTTAAGAGCAAAGAAACATATTTAGCTGATAGGCTATTGATTGTGGGCACAACCCACTTATTTTGTCTCACGCATGAATAATTCTCACCTAAAATTTATTTTCCACCTTGTCTTATGCTTGAATAATTTTTTCCAGAAATTTATTTGTCACTTGCATAAGAGTTTGACTATTAATGGTTACTATTACCAGCAAACTTGAGTCAATGGATCTCCTGAATTGTGTTCAACTGGATCTTTGGTCGATGAAGAGGAAGTTGAGAAGTTCGTGGGATCCAAATGTTGAGTTCATTAGATTCACATGTCAAACGGTGGTCATTCAAGAGAGGTTGTGTTAGGAGGGCTTGGATAGGTGGAGGATCTATTTGTGTGGGAAATATTCACATGATTTTTGTGGGCAAGATGGACATGATTCAAATGGTTGATAGAAACCATTGCTGGTAGTGGTTGCGTGTGAAATGCACCCAAAATTTCTCCACAACCACGGCTGGCAATAAAGCCACAACAAACTCGTACGACACACACTGGTCATGGGTATGTGCAGGATCATCATGGAAAAAATAGGCCCTTAAATGGCAAAAAATTCAAAAAAATCAGAGTTAGGAAACTTGACGTAAAAATTTGAATAAGTTATCTATATTATTTCAAAAATATGTAAGAATACAATTTGTAGCAAATTGAATGTAGTTTCTAAACTACTAGGTTTATTTAAAAAAAAAATCTATTGTGTGAAAATTTGAAATTTCAATGCAGTACTTAAATTTGGGAAAAATAAGAAGTAGGTGTTTGTCCGACCACCATAACCACAATAAAATGGTAATATTTTTATAATATTTTAGTTATAAGTAGAGGACTCATGTCCCGATGTGATGCATATATTTTTGTAATTTTTTCCAAGTAAATAATTAATTATGAATTTTTATTACAACTTTTAAAAAAAAATAAAACTCATATGTCTAACCACCTTAACTTGGTCAAAACTTCATGAAATTCATTTCTTTTTTTAATCCTATAGTATGTGAAGCATAGAATGTGACACATGTTTCAGATTCAAAAAATGTGATACCATTTGAAAGTTATAATTTTTTTTCAATTAGCCTATCTATGAGGACTTTAGTTGTAATTGAAATAGAAAATAAATAATTATTATTTATTAAATTCAAAGTAAATCATAATTTATATTGGTGGAAAGCTGATAATCTCCTTTAAAAACCCTTTTCATTTCATCAATTTTGGGTAAAAAAAAGTCATCAGCCGCATACCCTACAAAAACCCATCATATCGCCACTTTTTGGCCGATCATGATCCTGCACATACCCTCATAGTTCTCATTATAAAATTGAACATCACCAACCAGTATTTGGAGGTAAAAAATTTGCCACATTTTCACTTCTTTTGCGAATATTTCCCTTTTCAAATTTCCAAATTTGCATTGAGTTTGTTCTTTTCAAATCCTATATTTTACATTTCTCAATATGTTTTCACTAGTGTTAGGGCTAGTTTGAGCTCTATGAAACTATTTAGAACAATACCCAATATAATACATTGAAGGGTAGAAGACTGTGAATAGTTTGAAGCACAAGTGAAGGTAGATAAGTTTCAAATTGCATGACCACTCAAAATTGTACTTCCATTTATTGTGAAGAGATTGAAGTATCAAGTGAAGGGATATTCAACTCATGTGCCAATATTCTATTGTGCTAGGGTTTTGCCCAGAATCTTGATGTAAGTCACATGGCGCAATTTCAATAATTTTTAATTTTTTTAATCTCTCTCCAGTCATGAAACTATTATGTTTCATTGTTTTACTTCTAAATTTAAGTACTATCTTTGATTCTTATGCATTTGGTCATTAATCTTTGATTTTGAGAGAGCATAGCCATAAATTTAAATGATTTCCATTAAAATCTTGTTGTTTCCAAGAACAACAGTGTGTTGATATGGTCAATAGTCGTAGCTAATGGGCACATACACAATTTTTGGAGCTTTTGCTTTGTTCTCCTCCTTTGCATTGCCTTGAAGTGTCTTCTTTTCTTTTTTCACTCCCTCCTTTTTTCTCTTCTTTCACAGGTCTCACTCTCAACAAATATATGAATCCAAATTTCCTAAGTTTAGAGCCCAAACAGATAGGATCCAAGTCCCCAATCATAATGATATTGTTTTCATTCATGTCCATTTCCATAGAATCAACCCCTACATTATAATAAGCTAATGCATTTGGAGAAAATGATCCCTCCAAACAAAAATCACCTTCATCTTCAAACAATACTATAGTCTATAACCTAAGTTTGTTACCAATATCACTATGTCAAATTGAATTTGCCTCCAAAACCAACATAGAGCACACAAGTCTGCATAAATGCATCTAAAACTATCAAATTAAAGTAAAGAAAGTGTATTCAATCAGTCGGTCCAAATGGGAATTGAAGGTTTTGAATCAATCTAAAATCTATTATTTTCTCTAGACCTTGATGTTTTTTCCTGTCTAGTTATACGTGTATGCCTGAATTGTATTTTGTTAAGTTACATGGGTAATTATAAATGATCAAAATATGTAGAATAGCATGGACCGAAACATATTCTAGAAGATTGTATTTATTCAAAAATATTAGTAATCCTTTGATATTCTTGCAATCTGTAATTTGAAAACATGCAATAAGAACAAAGGAATTAAATATGATATACATGAAAACAAAAAGAACATATTTCTTTGAAATTCCACCTTCTTAGTCAGCCCTGTCCTTTGGAACCTTTAGTTTTTTCTTGTTGATCAGTAACTTTCAGGATGCTCTACCAATGTTGGTAAAATGGAGTTGGGCCTGCACTAGACAAAGAGAACCTACAAAGTAAAGTAAAGAAAGTGTATTCAATTAGTTGGTCCAAATGGGAATTGAAGGTTCTAAATCAATCTAAAATCTATTATTTGCTCCATACCTTGATGATTTTTCCTGTCTGGTTATATGTGTACATGCCTGACTTGTATTATGTTAAATTACATGGGTTACCCTAACACATAGATTAAAAAGGAAAATATTATACTTTTGGGCCATTAAAAGAGCCAAAGAATAATCTGTTGAATATAATATCAACACAACACATGATATCAACAACACCCAACTCATTAGAGATTTTACAATATTTCACCGGAATTCACACAAACATATACCTAATTTAGACACAAAAATTTATCTGGTTATTTGAATCATCTCTTTTAATTAGTGCAAGATTGTGTTTGGCTTGGGTCCCATTACAAACAGATGCATATTTGGTCACATGAATATGTATGTCATTTCCATCTTAACATTAAGCCACAATCAAAATGTTAGAGTAATAAGTTATTGCACTTAATTAATTACATCATATTGGTTAATTAATTAAGTCACTTATCACTTTAGTTACTTAAGCTAAACTTAGGCACATTAATAATTATTTATTAATTATTAAGTGTGCACACTAGGGTTTTTCCTTTTAGGGTTTCCTTTAGGGTTATGCATACATTTCTTTTATAAAGCAAATCATCTCATGTAATTTATGAATTCTTGAATAATATCAATTTGTACATCTTCATGCAAAGCTCTGCTTTTTATTGTTTTTCTCTTGTGGAAGGCTTTTTCTAGTTTGCATGTTTGATCTTGGTTTCTAAGAGTAATAAGTTATTATACTTAATTAATTACATCATATTTGTTAATTAATTAAGTCACTTATCACTTTAGTTACTTAAGCTAAACTTAGGCAAATTAATAATTATTTATTAATTATTAAGTGTGTACACTAGGGTTTTGCCTTTTAGGGTTTCCTTTAGGATTATGCATACATTGCTTTTATAAAGCAAATGATCTCATGTAATTTATGAATTTATGAATAATATCAATTTGCACATCTTCATGCAAAGCTCTGCTTTTTTATTGTTTTTCTCTTGTGGAAGGCTTTTTTCTAGTTTGCATGTTTGATCTTGGTTTCTAAGAGTAATAAGTTATTACACTTAATTAATTACATCATATTGGTTAATTAATTAAGTCACTTATCACTTTAGTTACTTAAGATAAACTTAGGCACATGAATAATTACTTATTAATTATTAAGTGTGCACACTAGGGTTTTGCCTTTTAGGGTTTCCTTTAGGGTTATGCATATGTATTGCTTTCATAAAGCAAATCATCTCATATAATTTATGAATTTATGAATAATATCAATTTGCACATCTTCATGCAAATCTCTATTTTTTTATTGTTTTTCTCTTGTGGAAGGCTTTTTCTGGTTTGCATGTCTGATCTTGGTTTCTAACATGGTATCAGAGCCTTGATTTGTAGCCCCTTCTCAAATTTTGGAGAAAATCAGTGCAGAGTTCATTCGGGGTTCCTCGAGGGTATCATGCCTTGAGTATATTTATGAAGTGTCTTGGATTAGATCGGGGTTTTCCATTGGATTCAGAGCACTGGAAAAAGTCAAGATTGGCTTTTATTTTTCTGATTTTGGTCATCGTTTGCTAGATCCGTGAGGGTTTCAAGCTCGGTGATTTTTTGCAAGCTCTGAAGGTAGCCAATTTTTTGGAGCATTTTGGGCACAAACGGAGGTCACCATCGCATTCGCAGCTGCCAAAAACCCTAAGATCACCTTTTGTTTCATCAATTTTGGAGAAAGTTGTTTCTGAGGCAAAAAAAAATCCTAGGGAGGCCGTACGGCCTCCCCAACATGCACTCTAAGGCACAAAAAATGAAATTTTTTTTAAAAAAAGGGTCTTTTTGAAGATTGTGTCGGCACTCCCAGTTCTAAAGAATTATGCCGCCTAGTGGCCATTGGGCGGCCACCAGGCGGCCGCTAGTCCACCATCGCCATCGGCCTCCACTGCCATCATACCGCCGACCAAGTCACCCCCCGCGGGCCTTCTACCATCGGCCCCGGTCACATGGGGGATCAGGCGCTATGTGCCCAACCTCTGGTCGAAGTCAACACCAGTAGCGGTCACCTTAGTGACCAGGTGCTAAGCACCAGCCCCCAACCGATCCAGCAAAAAACCAACAGTCATACTGATGACCAGGGGCTCCACCCCAACCCCCAGCCCGCTAGCCCCTGGTCACGCATAGGACCAGGGGCTTTTTTTTTTAAGCCCCTTGGGCTACCTACAGGCCATATTGGGCCTTTTGGAGCAACTTTCACTAAATCAAGCATATTTTTTGTGTATAGTGTCCATTTTTAGCAAACAAAATACCATTGGAAAGATGATTTTGATGTCGATCTAGTGGTGGAGGTAGCTTTTTCTGATTTTGCTCCAGTTTTATTTTGTAGGTCCTTGAACTTAGATGTTTTTTTCACTCCAGAGGGAATATCTTTTGACTCGCTTATCCTTTTTTTGCCATTCTTGCGATGTTGGAAAGATGGTTCAGTCCTCTACATAGATCTGAGGTCCATTTTTATCAGGGAGGTAGTTGTGAACTTTGGTTTGTGCATGCACTCATTCTTGTTTTCTTGCACTAGGTTTACTTTTTCTCTCTAGTGTATGCATGTTTTGCATTCTCTTCTTTTACAATCATGAGTTATTGTAATAAATGAACTGATATAAAGTTCCATTAGGGGGGTTTCTTGCATAATAATCTGATCAGAGTTTAGTTTCACTTTGATCTCCATCTTGTTATTGATGACAACTTGCATGGGTTGTATATGGTTTCTGTAGTTTCTTTTGGCCACATCTTTCTTTTAGCTTGACACATATCAGATTCACATCGGTTCACACTTCAGATTGAGAGCCTATGGTTAATGATCCGCATTGGGTCGCATCTCAGTTTGAGGGCCACTAAATTTTTGGTTAATGTTCTAGAATCTTCATGGTACTTGCTCGTATGGATTAGTTTTAGTCACAGTTTGGCATCGGCATCAAGATACATAGCTTCCAGATTCTTTCATCATATCATTCCCTCTTCTAGGGGGCATCATTTTATCTACTGTTGCTTTATAGATTCCAGGGTTGTTCCAGTTTGTGATTTTTCCAGTGTTTCATGGCATTAGGTCTGTTGTTGCATTATTATGATTCTTCCTGAGTCCTTCAGTGATTCTCATTTGGTTTCATGAAATAGAAGTATCTTTCCTTGCTTTTCGAATTTAGGTTCCAGTGTTACTCCACAATATTCTTCCAATGCTTCTTTGCAGTAGGTCATCTCATTGTAGGGGGGTTTTGTCCCATTGGGTTTTCCTTCTCTACCTCATTCATTGCATTTATACATGGGTACCTGATCGGGCCTTGTTGTTGGGACCCATTCATGTTTTCATGCATATGTTACTTAGTGTTCTAGCTACTTCCTAAGTTCATCTTAAGGGGGGTGTTAGAGTAATAAGTTATTACACTTAATTAATTACATCATATTGGTTAATTAATTAAGTCACTTATCACTTTAGTTACTTAAGCTAAAATTAGACACATTAATAATTATTTATTAATTATTAAGTGTGCACACTAGGGTTTTTCCTTTTAGGGTTTCATTTAGGGTTATGCATACATTGCTTTTATAAAGAAAATCATCTCATGTAATTTATGAATTCTTGAATAATATCAATTTGCACATCTTCACGCAAAGCTCTGCTTTTTTATTGTTTTTCTCTTATGGAAGGTTTTTTCTGGTTTGCATGTCTGATCTTGGTTTCTAACACAAAAACATCATAATAAAGTTTCTTTCCTTGACTATCAAATATAACGTTAGATGAGCTTATCTAGGCATTTAGTCCCATTTTACACATGTGTACAGTAAGCATCACATCCAAACAATCTTAATAGAAGTAGGATATCCATTCAAAAAGATGTCATAGCAATTATAGGATACAATCCATTCACAAAGATGCCTTAGCAATTATAGTGGCATTTGCAATATTTTTTTTTGCATGGATTGGACAATCTATGGTGTGCTTATCATCTTTGTCACACCTACTTATTTCATAATAGACAGACTGAAGAACTTCCCCTACAATGCCCATACTTTGTTGTGAAGTATGACTTCCACCTTTGTCATTATTATCATCTACTTTGTTACCTACACAAACAAAATCTTCGCCATCTAACTTAAAAGTTATCCCTTTCTGCTTTGGGAATCTCTGTGAATCTACTTTGAACTAGAAACCCCCATCTCATCTTTTGAGAGAAGGTTATCACCTTTACTTAAACTCATAATATAAATTAGTTAGATGATATCTCCAAAGAAAACTAGAGGTAGGGTACTTTTCTCATATTAATTAGTTATATTGTATCTTCAATTAAACCAGAATTAGGGTTATTTTCTTAGAAAAATTAGTAGGATTGTATAGCCACATAATCTAAAGCTAGGGATATATACCTAAGAGTACTTCTATGTTAAGTTGTATAGAATTTTATTGGCATCAATATTTCAAATCATAATGTACTCAACGCCTTTATAGAACCAAATCATCAGCTTAAAATAAAAATTGAATGTAATTCATGGCTACAACAATACTAGAGTCAGACTGCCTTGGGTTGTATGCAAATAAAACACTATGTTTGACACAGTGATGTAGAGCCTGTGAACAATCTATCACCTATGAACCTTTTCCTATTCAAAGTATTGTGTAGGTTAAATCCCCAATTAGCTTCACCTATAACCTACACATAAAATTTTCATTTGAACAGTAGCCTACAAATAGATGAACCTTATAAAACAATGTGATTGTGAGGTAAGACTAGCTTGCAAAAACTGGAATTTCATACAATGCTGCCACTATACATGCACTATTCATATTATCCATTTTAATTTTTTAAGCTTCCTATATCAACCTTAAGTACTTAGCATGTGCAATTCCTACTTTATTAACTTGCCCTCAATTGACAAATTTGGATCGCTTGGCAACTTTTCATAAGAAATTTTATCTCAAGAATATACTGAAACAACTAATTCATCTTGAAGCATTTCAACAGCATCCCAACAATGAGCAAAATAATTAGAACATTATATTGAATTTTAAAACATGTGTAACTTGTAAGAACCATAAGTGCTTCGTGAAATTTATATTGAGTGCAATTAGAAGTATCTAAATAAACAAACCTCCAAAACTAGACACCTTACAATACGATGCCACATAAATCTTGGACTAATTATGCATCAGAATTCATATATGTTGTGAAATGCCTTGCATCTCAAAATTATTGATGACCATGATATTGTTGTCAAAACATTTGTGCACAAAATGAAAGTTTTTTCACACTAGGTTAAACTGGCACTAGTTTCTAAAATGTGGAACAAGTGAAATGCACTTATAGGATTTAGTGAAGATAGTAGATCTATAGACATGAAGAGCTCTTCATATCCCCTAATGCAACAACTACTTTTTGTAACACCCTAGGAAAATGAAGAGCTTTCTTCATATCCCCTGATGCAACAACTACTTTTTGCAACATCCCAGGACAATTTTTAAAGAAAAGTAAATTTGAGGACTAAGCAATTGAATCTACTATATAATATACTAACAATGGAATCCTTGCACCTCCTTCCAGTAAAAGTAACTGTATGATTTGAATTCTTTTTTAGATATGGCATCAAGATGCTGAGAGAAAAGGTGCATGGTGCATTCATAAAATAGTATTTCATTTTAAATTATTTGTTTCTATAGTTGATAAATATTAAATTTAGTTTTGAATTGTTAATGTTCACAAATCTATATATATGCGTATAGGCTATTATTAATAATAAATCTATATATATTTTTCCTTATTATGGAATTAGTTAGTCATTGTATTTGTGTGTAGATGACTGGCATTCATGATGATTTTTTTTTGTTTTTATCTTGAAATTATAATTAAACAAAAAAATTTAGAAAAGCATTGTTTTGATTGACAATTTTAGGCTTCCACACTCTATAATAATTTTAAAATAAATCTTTTAGATAGAAAGTGGATAAAAAAGAAAACAATGTCACTGATGTAGTGGCTTTCCTTCAAGGTCAGTCATCACAATGAGAATGTCTAAAATCCCCATCTCGGGAATAACTATTTTTTTTGCATTCACAACTTCTACCAACTTAAATGATAGAGCACCTTCCATGAAGCTTAATAGGGTTTACTTGCCCATGGTGGCATCAACTCATTATTTCCAATTATATTCTTGCAAAAAAGAGTGTTAAGGTCCCAAATTTATGGTGTTACCTAGACCTACGACCTAAGCCTCGAGGGTTCATAATGACCTTGCCTGCGTATCCCCTCGTGGCAAGTCAAAGGCTTCATAGTTCACCCCACAATGATAGAGGGAGGTCAATCTCACCTCTTGTGTGAGATCTATTATCTCACCTATAACCCATAACGATTCATTTAGAATAGGTAAGCTATTAACATAGTCAATTATAATATAATGATAATAATCTTTCCATCAAGTGTTGGGTCCATACCAATCATTACCAAATGTTTGTGTACAAAAATTCACAATATTCACAAGAGATTATCCATACCATAATCTCAAGATTATACACAATGGTTATCATGAGCATACCCCCATATTCATAAGTTGATTAGGTCATACATAGTACAAGTACAATAATGACTGGATCATACACTGATCACAAGTGCCACATTGACTAGATCATACAAATATCATGTTGTACCCCAAAATTAAAATTTTCGTTACACTTAGACATTTTGAAGAAATGAGTAAAAGTCTTGTTAAATTAGTCAAAAAGGTCAAAATTTGGGTGTGCATGTCTTGCATGAGGGGTTAAAGTGCAAAATTTTCAAAATATGACGATCTGGGTCTACTTAGAGCAGCTTAACCTACAAAACCCAGATCTCAGTTTTTCATCCCTAAATTTTAGGAAAACTGCTATTTTTAGAAATTTCTTAAAAATAGTAACTTTTCTGGGTTTTCCTAGGTTTCTTTCGAAACGGATACTGGCAAAATTTTCTAAAAATAGAAAATTTCTAAAAATGGAAAGTTTATCCGCCATGGTCCAAACTGATTTTGATTGGTTCAAAATACGTCCATGTCAGGCTGGTGCAGTTAGAATCTTAAAATAATCAGTTTTGCCCTAGTGGGTCTATTCTGCCTTTTCAGAAGTATATGAGGAGCTCTAAGGTCATCAATGGAGGTCAGTCAACTACCAGGTGTCAGATTCAATGATCAAGCATCGAACAAAAGACGAAATGATGAACATGCATGTTGAATGAAGAAGGAAGGTGAAATTTACCAGATTTTGACTAAGTCTGCTTGACTTGGGCACCCCAGGTGAAGAAGGGCGCCCATCTTTTTAGGGCATCAGATGCAAGAATTAGGGTTTCTTCTCTCAGACAAATTTGTTCAAAATCCTCCCAGCTCCGCAGCAAGTCTGGTAGTGCAGTCAATAAATCATCCAGTCACCTAGAATTTGAGATCAAACACGAGGTATTCAAACTGAAGCCAGAGTGGAAAGAAGTGAAATTTATCAAAAATTGGTTAAGTCTGGATAAAGTGGGTGCCCCTGGTGAAGAAGGGCGTCCAGCTTTTTGAAGGGGATAATTCAGCAATTAGGGTTCAAAAATATGCTCAATCTCTTCAGTGTTCAGCTAGCTTTGACACGCCTGCCTTTGTCAGATTATCCGACTGTCCAATCTCTAGAAAGTTCAAATTGAAGATGAACATACAAAATGAAGGTTTCAAGCTTGGTAAGAAAGTCAAATGAAAAATGACTAAGTGTTGGAAGTTTCAGCGCCCCAGGTGAAGATGGACGCCCAAGTTTTCAGAGGTT
Source organism: Sequoia sempervirens (assembly GCA_007258455.2). NCBI lineage: Eukaryota > Viridiplantae > Streptophyta > Pinopsida > Cupressales > Cupressaceae > Sequoia > Sequoia sempervirens. The sequence continues at coordinate 69,148 of VDFB02376685.1, forward strand.
CAAACAGATGAATCCAGGGAAATGTGTCTAATGTAATCTCTTCGCAGTTGGTCTAGCTTTCCAATTTCCAACAAGATACTCAGCATGACAATCAGATGTCGCAGTCACCAAATACAAAGCGTTGAACAGGGAGTCTGAAGAAGGTTGAATTTCAAAGTTCAAAAGCAAACACAAAAAGGTGGAAAATAAGCTAAGTCTAGTCAACATGGGTGCCCCCAGCTAAGAAGGGTGCCCAAGCTTTTGAAGGCCCAAATCTAACTTTTTGGTGAAGTGATCCCCAAAAGACCCCTTCCAAAATCTCCTCAGCTTCATGAAAAGCCCAGTCGTCAGTCAATCCAAGCTTCGGATCACTAGATCAAGCGAGATCATCTGTAGAAGTGAAAGGATGAAGAAATAAAAAAATGGCTAAGTCTGCTTAAGATGGGCGCCCCAGGAGAGAAAGGGTGCCCAAGATTTTGAGCCCTGAGATGTTAGAATTTGCAGATATAGCTTCTAAGATCACTTCGTCAGTTTCAGTCGAGCTATCCAATGGAGTTGACGGTCAGTCGATCGGATCAACATAGCTTCCGGAATCAGGATTTCATTAGAAGATTAAAGGGAAAAGGAAGAACTTGAAAATCATAAAAATGGCTAACACTGTGAAAGTTCGGAGCCCCTGGAGGAAGTAGGCTCCCATGAATTTGAAGGTCAAAATAAAGTTTTTCGCCAGAGGTGCCTCCAAAACAATCTTCTCAAAATCAGTCAGGCTACACGATGAATCATCCAGCTCATTCATCGGATCAATCTAGAAGTCAGAGATCAAGGTCAAACCAGGGGTCAAAATGGAAGAAAAGTTGAAAAACTCAGAAAAGTGGTTAAGTTTGAATGAAGTAGGTGCCTCTAGTCAAGAAGGGCGCCCAACTTACAATGCCTTAGTGAAATTTTCAAAGTTTTCAAAAGATTCAAAATGGAAAGAGGAAGGGAATGTCCAAGTTCATTGAACAGGCCAATTTTAGGGTTTTGAAGATAAAAACAAAAGAAAGCAAATCTATTTCAAGCCCTAAATCTATTTAAGACATCTCTTCCAGTCATTTTTCATCATTTTTACAGGTGGCATCCAAAGAGGAGAAGTTGGAGCAGCAAGTTTGAAGAATTTTTGTGATTCAAGAATCCATAGTTGCTGGTTTTGCATCAGATTTTTCAAATCAGCAGGCATAAACCCTTGCTTTTTCAAGCTTTGTCATCCAGAAGATAGAATTTTTCAAGAACTTCATCAAATTGCAGCAAGTGCTTTTATTTTGCATGTCAGTGAAATCCTCAGTGCATTTAGTTTTCAACCATCTAGGTCCTCTCAAATTAGTCTTCTGAAGAAAACCCATATCACAGTTTTTTTTAAGAAAATTTCAAATCCTAGGCTTGGCTGCTTTTTTGATTAGCCATCAGGGTTTTACAAATCTAATCAACTGGGTCCATTTCTAATCTTGTTCTGAACAAAACCTAGGTGCCAGCTTTTTTGGTGAAAATTTGAAGAAATTAGGGTTTGCTGCTTTTTTAGGGAAAATTCAAAATTTTCAAAAACGAACGATATGGGTTATCTTGCATTGAAATTCTGAGCGAAACCCATATCTCAGAAAAAATTTCTCAAAAATTTGTCCATTGGAGCAAGAAAATCAGCATTCTAAAAATAGAAATCGCTCAAAACTTGTCAGAACCAAGGCGAGTTTACAGTCATTCTTCAAGTTTTCTGAAATGGAGTACACTCCCAATGTTTTCAAGATTGAATCAGCTCTTTATCACAATTACATCAAAACTGCTGAGATAGACTTGCATCATATCAAGCCGGTGTTTGATCTACACGCCTTGGAGAGAGTAGGTAACACCTCAATCAAGAACCTAGGACATTTTGGACTCCTCGCAACAGCATCAATTCCTATATCAGTTTAGAGCCTTGAGTTTGTAATCGCTTGCATTAAGCATTACAACCCAGCTACTAGGGAGATCCAGTCAACAGATGGTAGATTGATTTACAGTCTAAAGCCTGATATGATCGAGAAGTGTTTTTCCATTCCCCTGTGACTTGAAAGCGTTACTCTCTTAAAGGGTGAATGTGAAAGGATATGGAATATGCACAAGGACAAATACAACAAGAAGAATGTATTGAAATGAATGAAAGAACATAAGACTCTGCCAAGTCACACTTCGATGATGTCAGCAAAGTTCGAGAAAGTGGCCAATGAGGTCAAAGATTTCCTAAGATCTATTGCAGATGCTGAGGACATTCTTGAAAAGTGGTGTTTTTCTATTGATGGCATAGATGCACCGAACTGGGACACAATCTCTAACTTCCTAGCGGATGTGATCGAGCTTTAAAGCAGCTTTCTTCCAAAAGCTTTCTTTCTATTCTTGGAATAAACCTTATCCATTCTTTGAGGATAGAAAGAGGATAAAATGTAATAGTTGGCATTTCCCGCTTTTTCTGCTTTCTAGGGTTTTAGATGTTATCTTCTTTCTAGATTTAGTAATAAAGCTTGCTTGCTGAGCAAGCCCTAGATTGTGAAAGCAAGGAGATTTTAGGGTTCCCTACTCCTCTGCTTCTCTATAAATAAGAGCCTTTGCTCATTTAGTTTCTTTAACCATGCTAGTGAGAACAAAACGTTGAGCCTATTGTGCCTCCTATTTGTTACTCAAGTATTGTTTAATTGTGTTGTGATAGCAAATTGTTGAGCCTCTTTAGCCAACAAGGAGTTATTGTGATTGCTATTTTCTATTGTGTAAAAGCAAGATTGCAAGCCTCTTTAGCTGCAATTTCTTGTTCCAGGCATGTTAGAAGTGAGATTTGTTCCAGAGATTTGAGTAATAAAATCATGAGCCTCCTTTGCCTTGATATAAAATCTCTGATTTCCGTTATTGGTGTTTTACTTTCATGATCTTGATTTCAACTTACATTGAAGTGTGTAGATGTTCCTTAAGAAAGAGTTTATCGAAGTATTTTGTCAGAAAATCTACCTTGTTCATTTCTAGTTTCTCTTGCTCTGCTTATTACTTGAGAAGTTAGAAACGTCTTTAGTTTAAGTTAGTCGTAGTTGAAGTTCTTAAATCAGAAAATCTCAGCTGTGGCGTTTGTGTTTTATAAACCTTGTGCTCTGGCTGATCAAAAAGATAGGCAACTTAGTTTTAGTTTACTTTCTTGAATACCATCAGCAAGAGGGAGCTTCCCCTCCTAAATTGAAGAGCAGTTTATCTGTGCATAGCTGTCTATTTCAAATATGCATACCAAAGGTGCGAATTTAAACGCCAACAGTTTTCTAGTGCCCACCATGGGGCACGACACATAAAACAACAAAGAAAGCTTAGGCTTTATGTCATGGGTATGACTATCTGGCACCCTATTGCTTGATTCAGCAGAAGCAATGGGTGATAACAACAATAATGTTGGAAGGAACCTGAGACATCCACCCCCATTACCTTGGGGTAACATCATTGGACCTTTGGCTTTGCAGGAACATCACGAATTGCCTAAGGGGTCGGGAAGCACTTTCCACGGTTTCACGGCGATGGGACTCAACATCCTGATGATCATCTTTTAGCCTTCTCAACAGCTTGCGCCATCTTGCACGTGGAACATGAAGACATTGCAGTGCGTCTCTTTGTGGAGACTCTTATTGGGAATGCTATTGATTGGTTCAATCACTTGGAGCCGTGCATTATCACAAGTTGGGCGACTATGATCGAGAAATTCTTGGCGAGATTCTAGCCCACTGAAGATAGTCATCTGTTGTTTTCCCAGCTTGCAAATTCAAAGATGGAGAGCAACGAGCCCATGAGGGAGTTTGTAGCAAGATTTAATAGTCTTGTTACACGGATTTATTCTACACTTAATCCATCATCGGAGATTCTGATGAGCTGCTTCATAAATGCTCTTCCATCAGAGATAGCCTTCTTCTTGAAAATGACAAAAGAAATAGAATTGATGGATGCACAAAGACACGCCATTGAGCTAGAAGATAATATGATCACTTCTAGCATAATGAAGAAGGATTCAATCAAGCCTCTGGTTTAGAGTTTTGTAGATCCATTGCTACAGAAGGTAGCCAATGAGATGCTTGTGTTACCACCACCACAATATCAACTTCAACAACAGTATCAACCTCAACAACCATATCAACCGAAGAGAAATGATTTTCAGCCTTACGACAATTACAAGCCACGGTTGCTAGCACCTCCACCAAGACAAATAGTTGAAGCTGCACCACATGTAGTATTTTGTTCCTTTCATGATACCGATGAACATGTCAGTTCTACATGTCCTAAGAACTTAAGAATGAATGAGATTATGGGATATGTTGATGTTGCACCCAATTCCAGTTTCGTCCCAACACCAAGTTTGAATGTTGTCTCACCACAGACGAACAACTTCGATGGCGACTCCGCAGTGGGATATTTTGAACCCATTATTGAAGAAAAAGAAGACCTCCACCACTACTCTCTTGCAGTAAATCACAAAAGACACCCTTTGCCTATGTTTACAAGTGCTTTGTACTTGCAAGTGCAAAAGGAAGAAGAAGAGAGGTGGAGAGCTAAAGAACAAGAGAATGTCAAAGTGGTTTCTCAAGACCCATCGCCAACCAATTTTGACATTATAGACTCCCTGATGAAGAACATGGTGCAGATTTCTTAGTTGGAATATCTTCGTGATCATCCTGAGCAGTTGGACATAATAATACATGTGAAGAAAGAAGCTTCAATTCAGCCTACATTGCTCGAGTCATCTATTCCAGTGAAAGAAAAGCCTAAACCTTTCTATATATCTTTGTATATAGGAGGATTTAAATTGAGCAATTGTATCATTGATTCAGGAGCCTCAGACAACGTAATTCTTATACAAGTAATGAAGGCATTGGGACTCTCGTGCACAGAAACTCAGAACGAGTGCTATTCGCTTCAATCTGAGTCAGTACCATTGGTTGGACAAATGAAGAACACTCAAGGTTGGCGGCATGTCTAGAGAAAAGAATTGTGATGAATATCCTAGTGGTTGGCATTCCACCCAGCTACGGGATGTTGTTGAGCTGGAGCTTCTACATAGATCTTGGTGGTGCAATGCAGTTAGATTGGTCGTCTGTAACTATTCCTATGGAGTAAGGAAGAATCAAGATAAAACCTGAACCCAAATCCTAGTTCATGGTGGTGAAAATCCCAAACCACCCACCCCAAACCCTTTATCAAGGAATAGGTCTTGGTAATTATGTGACATTGTCAGAGATAGAAAGTGAAGACCAGAACATTGCTTGTCCAGAAAAGAGACCGACAGAGGATGCAAATTTATGGACAATACAGTTTGATGAGGGTTGATCTAATACAAAATCAGGAGCAGGGGAAGTGATCATCTCCCCTAAAGAACAATTATACCCATTGTCATATGGCCTGCAATTGGAGTTTATTGAAGTTGAAAAAGAGGCGCTTTTATTAGGCCTCAAAAATGCCGAAGACATGGGAATTGAACTCCTATGTGTTAAAGGGGATGTGGAGTTGATCGATGAGCCAATCAAAGGGTATTTTCATATCAGAGAGGATCACCTGCGACATTATAGAAATCAGGTGTGGAACGCGATTGATTGGTTTGAAGAGTTTAAAGACATTCCAGAGATCGACGATAAATACATCCTAAGGATTGATACCAGAGACATCCCGAAGATGAACGACAACAAAGTTGGTGACTCAATGGTACCTGCCTCCTTCCTTGCGCCATATTCTGACTTTTTTCAAGGTGCGTTTGGATGGACGTATGAAGATATGAGAATCTTCATCCCTGAAGATTTGTCTCCTGCGATACCTAGGAGAAGAGAAGTAAAGCCTTTCAAGCAGAAACAAAATCCTTTAGAGGTGGAGTAAATTTTATGTGAATATTTTTTCTTTTATATTTTCGTGATGTGTTTCCCCTTTCCGTGATGTTTTCGTTATGTTGTGTTTCCCCTTTCCGTAACAGTTTTGTCATGTTTTAGGTGTTTAGGAGTCTTGTTTTAGGTGATTTGTAGGGAAGTCCAACTATTAGGTGATTACTAGGAAGTCCGATCATAGGTGACTTAGGAAAGTTTTGCAAATAGGTGATTAGGAAATGATGCTGACTCTGATACCCAATGGATAAGGCACTGGTCTATGCTTAAAACTCTAGAGATTCTATGGTTCTCCTATGCCGTAAGTATCTGCCATGGTCCCCAAACAGAGCCAATGTTGTACCCCAAAATTAAATTTTTTGTTACACTTAGACATTTTGAAGAAATGAGTAAAAGTCTTGTTAAATCAGTTAAAAAGGTCAAAATTTGGGTGTGCATGTCTTGCATGAGGGGTTAAAGTGCAAAATTTTCAAAATATGACGATCTGGGTCTACTTAGAGCAGCTTAACCTACAAAACCCATATCTCAGTTTTTCATCCTTAAATTTTAGGAAAACTGCTATTTTTAGAAATTTCCTAAAAATAGTAACTTTTATGGGTTTTTCTAGGTTTCTTTCGAAACGGATATTGGCAAAATTTTCTAAAAATATAAATTTTATCTGCCAGGGTCCAAACTGATTTTGATTGGTTCAAAATATGTCCATATCAAGTTGGTGTAGTCAGAATCTTAAAATAATCAGTTTTGCCCTAGTAGGTCTATTCTGCCTTTTCAGAAGTATATGAGGAGCTCTAAGGTCATCAATGGAGGTCAGTCAGTTGCCAGGTGTCAGATTCAATGATCAAGCATTGAACAAAAGATGAAATGATGAACATGCATGTTGAATGAAGAAGGAAGGTGAAATTTACCACATTTTGACTAAGTCTGCTTGACTTGGGCGCCCCAGGTGAAGAAGGGCACCCATCTTTTTAGGGCATCAGATGCAAGAATTAGGGTTTCTTCTCTTAGACAAATTTGTTCAGAATCCTCCCAGCTCCGCAGTAAGTCCGGTAGTGCAGTCAACAGATCATCCAGTCACCCAGAATTCAAGATCAAACATGAGGTATTCAAACTGAAGCCAGAGTGGAAAGAAGTGAAATTTATCAAAAATTGGTTAAGTCTGGATAAAGTGGGCACCCCTGGTGAAGAAGGGCGTCCAACTTTTTGAAGGGCCTAATTCAACAATTAGGGTTCAAAAATATGCTCAATCTCTTCAGTGTTCAGCCAGCTTCGATACGCCTGCCTTTGTCAGATTATCCGACTGTCCAATCTCTGGAAAGTTCAGATCAAAGACGAACATACAAAATGAAGGTTTCAAGCTTGGTGAGAAAGTCAAATGAAAAATGACTAAGTGTTGGAAGTTTGAGCGCCCCCGGTGGAGATGGGTGCCCAATTTTTCAGAGGTTCAAACAGATGAATCCAGGGAAATGTGTCTAACGTCATATCTTCACAGTTGGTCCAGCTTTCCAATGAGATACTCAGCATGACAATCAGATGTCACAGTCACCAGATTCAAAGCGTCAAACAAGGAGTCCGACGAAGGTTGAATTTCAAAGTTCAAAAGCAAACACAAAAAGGTGGAAAATAAGTTAAGTCTGGTCAACATGGGTGCCCCCAGCTAAGAAGGGTGCCCAAGCTTTTGAAGGCCCAAATCTAACTTTTTGGTGAAGTGATCTCCAGAAGAACCCTTCCAAAATATCCTTAGCTTCGCGACAAGCCTAGCCGTCAGTCAATCCGAGCTCCGGATCACCAGATCAAGCGAGATCATCTGTAGAAGTGAAAGGATGAAATAAAAAAATGGCTAAGTCTGTTTAAGATGGGCGCCTAAGATTTTGAGCCCTGAGATGTTAGAATTTGCAGATATAGCTTCTAAGATCACTTTTTCAGTTTCAGTCAAGCTATCCAATGGAGTTGGCGGTCAGTCGATCGGATCAGCGTAGCTTCTAGAATCAGGATTTCATCAGAAGATTAAAGGGAAAAGGAAGAACTTGAAAATCATAAAAATGGCTAACACTGTGAAAGTTCGGAGCCCCTGGAGGAAGTAGGCTCTCATGAATTTGAAGGTCAAAATGAAGTTTTTCGCCAGAGGTGCCTCCAAAACAATCTTCTCAGAATCAGTCAAGCTACGCGATGAATCATCTAGCTCGTTCATCAGATCAATCTAGAAGTCAGAGATCAAGGTCAAACCAGGGGTCAAAATGGAAGAAAAGTTGAAAAACTCAGAAAAGTGGTTAAGTCTGAATGAAGTAGGCACCTCTAGTCAAGAAGGGCGCCCAACTTACAATGCCTTAGTGAAATTTTCAAAGTTTTCAAAAGATTCAAAATGGAAAGAGGAAGGGAATGTCCAAGTTCATTGAACAGGCCAATTTTAGGGTTTTGAAGATAAAAATAGAAGAAAGCAAATCTATTTCAAGCCCTAAATCTATTTAAGACATCTCTTCCAGTTAGTTTTCATCATTTTTACAGGTGGCATCCAAAGAGGAGAAGTTGGAGCAGCAAGTTTGAAGAATTTTTGTGATTCAAGAATCCATAGTTGCTGGTTTTGCATCAGATTTTTCAAATTAGCAAGCATAAACCCTTGCTTTTTCAAGATTTGTCATCTAGAAGATAGAATTTTTCAAGAACTTCATCAAGTTGCAGCAAGTGCTTTTATTTTGCATGTCAGTGAAATCCTCAGTGCATTCAGTTTTCAACCATCTGGGTCCTCTCAAATCAGTCTTCTGAAGAAAACCCATATCACAGTTTTTTTTAAGTAAATTTCAAATCCTAGGGTTGGTTGCTTTTTTGATCATCCATCAAGGTTTTACAAATCTAATCAACTGGGTCCATTTCTAATCTTGTTCTGAATAAAACTCAGGTGCCAGCTTTTACGGTGAAAATTTGAAGAAATTAGGGTTTGCTGCTTTTTCAAGGAAAATTCAAAATTTTCAAAAACGGACGATCTGGGTTGTCTTGCATCGAAATTATAAGCAAAACCCATATCTCAGAAAAAATTTCTCAAAAATTTGTCCATTGGAGCAAGAAAATCAGCATTCTAAAAATAGAAATCGCTCAAAACTTGTCAGAACCAAGGCGAGTTTACAGTCATTCTTCAAGTTTTCTGAAATGGAGTACACTCCCAATGTTTTCAAGACTGAATCATCTCTTTATCACGATTACATCAAAACTGTTGAGACAAACTTGCATCATATCAAGCCGGTGTTTGATCTACACGCCTTGGAGAGAGAAAGCAACACCTCAATCAAGAACCTAGGACATTCTAGACTCCTCGCAGCAGCGTCAATTCCTATATCAATTCAGAGCCTTGAGTTCGTAATTGCTTGCATTAAGCATTACAACCCGGCTACTAGGGAGATCCAGTCAGCAAATGGCAGATTGATTTGCAGTCTAAAGCCTGATATGATTGAGAAGTGTTTTTCCATTCCCCCGTGGCTTGAAAGCGTTACTCTCTTAAAGGGTGAATGTGAAAGGATATGGAATATGCACAAGGACAAATACAACAAGAAGAATTTATTGAAGTGAATGAAAGAAGAACATAAGACTCTGCCAACTCACACTTCGATGATGTCAGCAAAGTTCGAGAAAGCGGCCAATGAGGTTGAAGATTTCCTAAGATCTATTGCAGATGCTAAGGAAATTCTTGAAAAGTGGTGTTTTGCTATTGATGGCATAAATGCACCGAACCGGGACACAATCTCTAACTTCCTAGCAAATGTGATCGAGCTTTAAAGTAGCTTTCTTCCAAAAGCTTTCTTTCCCGCTTTCTTTCTATTCTTGGAATAAACCTTATCCATTCTTTGAGGATAGAAAGAGGATAAAATGTAATAGTTGGTGTTTCCCGCTTTTTCTGCCTTCTATGGTTTTAGATGTTATCTTCTTTCTAGATTTAGTAATAAAGCTTGCTTGCTGAGCAAGCCCTAGATTGTGAAAGCAAGGAGATTTTAGGGTTCCCTACTCCTCTGCTTCTCTATAAGTAAGAGCCTTTGCTCATTTAGTTTCTTTAACCGTGCTAGTGAGAACAAAACGCTGAGCCTATTGTGCCTTCTATTTGTTACTCAAGTATTGTTCAATTGTGTTGTGATAGCAAATTGTTGAGCCTCTTTAGCCAATAAGGAGTTAGTGTGATTGTTGTTTTCTATTGTGTAAGAGCAAGATTGCAAGCCTCTTTAGCTACAATTTCTTGTTCTAGGCATGTTAGAAGTGAGCTTTGTTCCAGAGATTTGAGTAATAAAATCATGAGCCTCCTTTGCCTTGATATAAATTCTCTGATTTCCGTTATTGGTGTTTTACTTTCATGATCTTGATTTCAACTTACATTGAAATGTGTAGATGTTCGTTGAGAAAGAGTTTATCGAATTATTTTGTCAGAAAATCTACCTTGTTCATTTCTAGTTTCTCTTGCTCTGCTTATTACTTGAGAAGTTAGAAACATCTTTAGTTTAGGTTAGTCGTAGTTGAAGTTCTTAAATCAGAAAATCTCAGCTATGGTGTTTGTGTTTTATAAACCTTATGCTCTGGCTGATCAAAAAGATAGGCAACTTAGTTTTAGTTTACTTTCTTGAATACCATCAGCAAGAGGGAGCTTCCCCTCCTAATTTGAAGAGCAGTTTATCTATGCATAGCTGTCCATTTCAAATATGCATACTAGAGGTGCGAATTTAAATTCCAACATATCACAAGCATAACAGTGTCTGGATCATACACAAATCACAAGTACTACACTCTCTAGATCATACACAAGTCACAAGTACTACTGCAACTAGATCATACACAGATCACAAGTACAACCACAACTGGATTATACACAAATCACAAGTGCAATAGTGTCAAGATCATACACAGATCCCAAGTGCAACAATTATTATCTCATTCACATGCACAATTATCTTAGTGACTGGCTTCAACACATATCACAAATAAGCAGTGACAAGCTCTAACTATACATCACAAATGCATAATAATGAGCTCCAACATGCATCATAATTACATAGTGATGAGCCACAACATACATCACATACATACTGGATAACACATCACAATAGCTAACACATATCCATAATGCATCCTAGATAGAAAGAATATTGGTGCATTGCACTCTACACCGTGGGTCATATCCTTTCTCCTGGTCTTCTACACCATGGAAAAATGGGAAGAGGATTCAATGCATCCCATACTACACCATGCATCCGTCCTCAACTCCACAAGGCTAGGTATACAGTATAACAACTTGGAGGGGATTCGATACTACACCACGGGTCTATCCACAATCCCAAGGGTTTCCCAAGTAGTGAACCTACCAAACCTAGTGGATTCCAACTTCAATCAACTCTAGGCCACCGATGACAAGTTTTTCCACCCAGGAAGAAGTAGCTCCCGACATATACCACCTTGTGACCTTAGTGATATTGTCAGCTATCTTCTTCACAATCCTGGGTAACACATGGCATTAGTCACTTCTATGCCTACCAATAACAACTAGTGAACCCTATCAATATGTGGTTAGCCCCAAATTATCATTACCCGCATGAATGGGTCCCTACCCGTGCAACCGCTACGACCGTATCATAACCAGGGTAGCCTGCTACCTTCACCTCCATGAACTAGGTGAATGTTGACTAATCCCTAGTAGTATCCCAGACATCGATCAGTCGCACAATCCAATGACTGGCTATCAGTACTCAAATATACTGAAGGTTCACTCTTGGGCGGGTCATACATAACATGATTCACAATCTCAATCCACAGATACACGAGCCTATACATAAACACATAGATATGGAGTTGAATTACACATACACATAAGAGAAACATGGAACCAACACAAGATGGACATTTCCAAAATTATACATATATTCAAATACCATTTATAAGGTAGTCAATTTTTGCTTACTATATAAAAGCATATTATTTATTAAATACATAGTATTAGATTCCCTTAACTTGTTCACACCCCTTCAGTACCCATTCAACCTCAAACTCAAGCCTACTAAAGAGAGAAGGTCAAACCAATCCGGAACAACCCTGACATCTAGGATTTATCCCCCCTAGACCCTCCCCCTACAGACTTGAAGTGACAAGGGCATCCTTCGCCCAAGGACCACCTACGTTCCTGCTTCCAAATGGGTCAAATTCACACATAGTTCTCCTTGCATGGTCCCTCCAAGACCTACACACAAGTTCCCATACCCAAGGTGTCATTAATGATTCCCTTCAATTACTTTCACTAAGTTCACAATTTAGCAACCTATACAATAACACTTCCCTTCAAGAATAACAAGGTCCTCAATCAACCCCCACATTATTATTTATAAAATATCCTCAATGTCCCAAGGATTGTTTTATCGACATAGGGGCTATGCTTAATAGTCGACATGGAATTACCTTGTTCACATAAACCTGTACTTTCACTTAGGATTCACATAATAGATTCAACATAGAGGTTCTTACACTCAAGGGGTCAATATGTATCTTGTAGTCATATAAGAATCTAGTACCCCAATACCCAGTACCATTCTAGAGTTATGTGGCATGTCTTATTGTTCCATTAAGCAAGGAGTATAAAATGACATGAGAGGAATTTATTATGCCATTACAACTCTGATAGAATTTCCCAAATGATCACATAATTACATACATAATATCTTCTCAATATTTACAAGTATCTAGAACCTCATTGGAACATACCAAGCCTCAAAAAGGCCCTTCAAACATTATTTAACTATGAAAAAATTAACGTAATGGTTATATACTTGATCTAAACTGAAGTCAATATGTAAGTTGACTCTAGATGGTTGGAAACACTATAATCATGGTACCATGCCATGAAAATATAAATCCAATAATAATATTGACAATACTCGATCTCCCAATTTAGTTTACTTTGTGGTGTCACCACATATCCTTATAATAGTCCTATTCACAAATTGGATAATTATTCACATACTTCCCATTGAACTAAACTTGACCTTAATGGTCATCAATAGGGTATCAAGAAATGGTACGCAAGATCTATCTAATAACTCACTCTTGACAACATTGTCAATCTAAAAGATAGTTCCCTTCCAATTGGTATACAATTTATACTGTGTTCCACTGCATCTATAATATTCTTCATTCATCCATATGTTATATCATAGTTCTCATATTTAAGGGGTTGAAAATCTTCATGTAATTGTATTAAACATTTATCCTCAAATCCAAGGTGGATAACCAAGAATAAAAATTTACAACATTAAAAGTGTGTTTAGTACCATGTGGTTCTAGTGCCACTAACAAGTGATCATTTCTTAAATTATTATGCAACCATAATCCAATACTTAGATAAGGTAATTAGGATCCTAGTTCATAATATATAAAGAGGTTTATATAGCTATGTTTTTAACGCACCCCATTCCATGTAAAATATTAAGGTAAGGATATACATCATCTTCCCTTTTTTTTACTAAGAAGTTCAAGCCTTTGGAAAATGAAATAATTTAATCTTGAAGGATTATTTGGTAATATAAAGGTGGTTTAGTTTAGGTACCTAGAATATCCCAAATTCTTACGTCTATTAATAAATTTTAGTCGATAACCATCAAGGCCACACTTGCTATTACTGAGATGATAGGGTTTCAACTACATGTGATCAAATCATATCTTATCTATAACCATACACTTGGACAATAATATTCTCCCATGTTCATAATCTAATAAAATTTAATATCTTGTTCAATAATATTTATTCATTAATTATAAACCCTACCCTTTATTGGAGGCCTTCCTTATCTTTAAACATGTGGAATAAAAAATAAAGGTATAAGTGCTAAAATTCATGTATCCAAGATGATGGTGAGGTTGTCAAGTTTATACCCCAGCCATGATCCTGATAGAGTGTATAAATTTACAAGCTTTATGTGATAATTTATTAATATTCTCAGTTTAAAGTTCAAGGAATTGTTTAGAGTTCTCCAAGGATGCATAATCAATCTCTCATTTTTCTACATTCTTACACTAGTAATAAGGAACCTAAAATAAGCATGAACATTGAACTTGAATTATAAATAAATTTTAATTGTTTTTTTTGTCTCCCCACCACTTCAACTTTTCCACAATCCAGTTTTTTATAATTGACTTGGGTTTATTTGACCTATCACTTAGCTATAGGGATGAAGATCAAAAGTATAACATTTTAGTGAGAAACATTAAATAACAAGCATAAGGAGAATATGCAATATAAAAAAGAATAACTCATATGTAAATGATGTTTGGTTGCCTTTGCCCCTGTTGGTCAATTTAAGCTATTAATCCTTCTCACGTTGGCTTCTTGCCCATCTCCTCTTGTGTTTTTCCCTCTCTTCTTTCTCCCCACATGGTTCTATTGTTGTCCTTTGTTGCTTGCATTATGAGTGTTTTTCTCCATTGATAACCTAGTGTTCACCCGTCTTTCCTCCATATTTCCTACTTAATCTAAGCCCAACAAAGTCGATTTAAGGTGGTCATGGGTGGAAGATTGCTAGAAAGCTCATTTTTTCCTCTCGACTTGCAGTTGGACAACCCTTGTTTCTCACTTCTCGAGGATTATATGCTTGTCAATTTTCTTGAAATCCCATCTTTGAGGGGGTTTCAATCTTCCCAATACGCACCATCTTCCATTCCACACATTTCAATTACTCCTATCTGCATCCTTTCTTTGACAATTCCATTTCCTCCCATCATGAATCTCCTCTGTGGAAAAATAAACTTCTATCTATTCAGATTTTTTGGGCATCCATAACCCTGCTCCAAAGCTTCTCGTTTTGGGTCAGGCAGGGATATCAAGGGATTTATTTGTGCTCACATTCTCTCTTTTTTCCCCAAACAAACCCATCCCCCGTTCACCGTCAACTTCTCCTCCCTTTTTTTCTTCTCATATTGCTCGACCCATGACCCATGATTTTTTTGCTTGATGGTGAGGTCTGCCATGCTCATTTAATGGTGTGAAAGCTCCTTTTGTTTCAGGGGAACCATGCTTCTGCACACCCACGCCATGCCCATTAATTTTGGGTTGTATCCCCATCAAAAGAGGGATAGATGGCTCATTAAATGATGCCTTAACTTTTGTTGGTGGTCAATGGAAACTTCACAACCTTAATAAATTTTTCCATAGTACATTTTGTTGACCATGCAATATCCATGTGGAAAGGTCCCTCGCTGACAAGGATGTGACATCCTTCCCCCCTTGGGAATAAGTCGTCCCAACTTATTAGAAGATTATATTTGTTATTTTTGTTCAAAAATTTTGGTTACTAGTCAAGTTAATTGCTTTTGAACCGCTTATCTTTGCCCCTTAGGTGGTCCCCTTTTCCTTAATTTTATGAAACTCAAAATAATTTTATAAGATTTTAAAGGGTGATTATTAAAATATACCCTCAAGTGAGCATTTTCACTCAATTTTATCCTCCATTTCAATTTATGGGTTAATTTTTCCTAGGAGAATACAATATTATAGCATTAGGTACACACATTTACTAGTTAACCCTTCCAAAATACACCTTCTAAATATCACATACATCACATCCATACTGGATAACACATCACAATAGCTAACACATGTCCATAATGCAACCCAGATAGAAAGAATATCAATGCATTGTGCACTACATCGTGGGTCATATCCTTTCTCCTGGTCTTCTACAACATGGAAAAATGGGAAGAGGATTTGTTGCATCCCATACCACACCGTGGGTCCATTCTCAGCCCCACAAGGCTAGGTATACAGTCTGGAAATTGGGAGGGGATTTAGTGCATCCCATACTACATGGTGGGTCCATCCACCATCCAAAGGGTTTCCCCAAGTAGTGAACCTACCAAACCCAGTGAATTTTGACTTCAATCGTCTCTAGGCCATCGACGACAAGTCTGTCCACCCAGGATGACGTAGCTCCTGACATATACCACCTTGTGACCTTAGTGATATTGTTAGCTATTTTCTACACAATCTTGGGTAACACATGGCATCAACCACTTTCTTGCATACCAATGACAGCCAGTGAACCCTATCATTATGCGGTTAGCCCCAGATTACCATTACCCACATGGATGGATCCCTACATGTGCAACCGCTATGGTGGTATCATAATGAGGGTAGCCTGGTACCTTCACCTCCATTAACCAGGTGAATGTTGAATAATCCCTAGCAGTAGCCCAGACATCAGACATTGGCATGGTCCAATGACTGCCTATCACTGCTAAAATATCCCAAAGGTTCACTCTTGGGTGGGTCATACATAACATGATTCACATTCTCTATCCACAGATACACAAGCCTATACATAAACACATAGATATGGAGTTGAATCACACATACACATAAGAGATACATGGAACCAACATGAGACATCTAGAATTTTTCAAACTTATACATATATTCAAATACCCATTATAAGGTAGTCAATTTTCACTTACTATATAAAAGTATATTATGTATTAAATACATAGTATTAGATTCCCTTAACTTGTTCACACCCCTTCAGTACCCATTCAGCCTCAAACTCAAGCCTACTAAAGAGAGAAGGTCAAACCAATCCGGAGCAACCCCGACATCTAGGATTTATCCCCCCTAGACCCTCCCCCTATAGACTTGAAGTCACAAGGGCATCCTTCGCCCAAGGACCGCCTACATTCCCACTTCCAAATGGGTCAAAGTCACACATAGTTCTCCTTGCATGGTCCCTCCAAGACCTACACACAAGATCCCATACCCACGGTGTCATTAATGATTCCTTTTATTTACATTCACTAAGTTCACAATTTAGCAACCTATACAATAACACTTCCCTTCAAGAATATCAAGGTACTCAATCAACCCCCACGTTATTATTCATAAACTGTCTTGAACATCCCAAGGATTGTTTTATCCACATAGGGGCTATGCTTAATAGTCAACATAAAAATTACCTTTTTCACATAAACCCATACTTTCACTTAGGATTCACATAATAGATTCAAAATAGAGGTTCTTACACTCAAGGGGTCAATACGTATCTTGTAGTCATATAAGAATATATTACCCCAATACCCAATACCATTCTAGAATTATATGGCATGCCTTATTATTCCATTAAGAAAGGAGTATAAAATGACATGAAAGGAATTTATTATGCCATTACAACTTTGATAGAATTTCCCAAATGATCACATAATTACATACATAATATCTTCTCAATATTTACAAGTATCTAGAAACTCATTGGAACATACAGAGCCACAATAAGTCCATTCAAACATTATTTAACTATGAAAAACATAACGTAATGGTTATATACTTGATCTAAACTGAGGTCAATATGTAAGTTGACTCTAGATGGTTGGCAACACTATAATCATGGGACCATATCATTATTATGTAAATCCAATAATAATACTGATAATACTCGATCTCCCAATTTAGTTTACTTTGTGGTGTCACCACTTATCCTTATAATAGTCCTATTCTCAAACTGGATAACTATTCATGTACTTGCCATTGAACTAAACTTGACCTTAATGGTCATCAATATGGTATCAAGAAATGGTACGCAAAATCTATCTAATAACTCACTCTCGACAACATTTCCAAATTAAAAGATAGTTCCCTAACAATTGGTATACAATTTATACTGTGTTTCACTGCATCTATAATATTCTTCTATCATCCATATGTTATATCATAGTTCTCATATTTAAGGGGTTGAAAATATTCATGTAGTTGTATTAAACATTTATCCTCAAATCCAAGGTGGGTCACCAAGAATAGCAATTTGTAACATTAAAAGTGTGTTTAGCATCATGTGGTTCTAGTGCCACTAACAAGTCATCATGTCTTAAATTATCATGCAACCATAATCCAATACTTAGATAAGGTAATTAGGTTCCTAGTTCATAATGTATAAAGAGGTTTATATAGCTATGTTTTCAACCCACCCCATTCCATGTAAAAACATTAAGGTAAGGATATACACCATCTTCCCTCTTTTTACTAAGAAGTTCAAGCCTTTGGAAAATGAAATAATTTAATCTTGAAGGATTATTTGGTAATATAAAGGTGGTTTAGTTTAGGTACCTAGAATATCCCAAATTCTTACGTCTATTAATAAATTTTAGTCGATAACCATCAAGGCACACTTGCTATTACTAAGATGATAGGGTTTCAACTACATGTGATCAAATCATATCTTATCTATATCCATACACTTGGACAATAATATTCTCCCATGTTCATAATCTAATAAACTTAATATCTTGTTCAATAATATTTATTCATTAATTATAAACCCTACCCTTTCTTGGAGTCCTTCCTTATCTTTAAACATGTGGAATACAAAATAAAGGTATAAGTGCTAAAATTCATGTAGATCCAAGATGATGGTGAGGTTGTCAAGTTTATACCCTGGCCATGATCTTGATAGAGTATAAATTTACAAGATTTATGTGATAATTTATTAATATTCTTGGTTTAAAGTTCAAGACATGGTTTAGAGTTCTCCAAGGATGCATAATCAATCTCTCATTTTTCTACATTCTTACACTAGTAATAAGGAACCTAAAATAAGCATGAACATTGAACTTGAATTATAACTAAATGTAAAATGCTATATTTGTCTCCCCGTAAATTTTAATCATTATGAACCTCAGTGGCATATAATTTCTTCGTCATTTTATGATAACTATAGCTACTAGAACCACTTTAACTTTTCCACAATCCATTTTTTTAAAATTGACTTGGGTTTATTAGACCTGTCACTTAGCTATAGGGATGAAGATCAAAAGTATAATGTTTTAGTGAGAAACATAAAATAGCAAGCATAAGGAGGATATTAAATATAAAAATGAAAGTAATAACTCATGTCTTTAATTGATGCTTGGTTGCCTCTACCCCTGTTGGTGAATCCAATCTCTTAAATCCTCCTCACGTTGGCTTCCTTCCCATCTCCTCTCACGTTTTTCCCTCTCTTCTTTCTCCCCATGCGGTTCTATTGTTGGCCCCTGTTGCTTGCGTTATGAGTGTTTTTCTCCACTGATAACCTGGTGTTCGCCCCTCTTTCCTCAATATTTCCTAATTAATCTAAGCCCAACAAAGTTGATTTAAGGTGGTCATGGGTTGAAGATTGCTAACAAGCTCAATTTTTCCCTTTGACTTGCAGTTGGACAACCCCTGTTTCTCACCCCTCGAGGATTATATGCATCTTAATTTTCCTGAAATCCCATCTTTGAGGGGGTTTCAATCTTCCCTATAGGCGCCATCTTCCATTCCACACATTTCAGTTACTCCTATCCGCATCCTTTCTCTGACAGTTCCATTTCCTCCCATCGTGAATTTCCTCTGTGGAAAAATAAACTTCTATCTATTCAAATTTGTTTGGCGTTCATAACCCTGTTCCAAAGCTTCTCGTTTTGGCTCAGGCAGGGAGAGCAATGGATTTCTTTGTGCTCACAGTCTCTCTTTTTTCCCTAAACAAACCCATTCTCCCCCTTCACCGTCGGCTTATCCTCCATTTTTTTCTTCTCATATTGCTCGAAGCATGACCCGTGATTTTTCTACTTGATGGTGAGGGATTCCATGCTCATTTAATGGTGTAAAGGCTCCTTTTTTTTCAGGGGCGCCATGCTTCTACACCCACACCATGCCCATTAATTTTGGGTTGTCTCCCCATCGAAAGAGGGATGGATGGCTCATTAAATGACGCCTAAACTTTTGTTGGTGGTCAATGGGAACTTCACAACCTTAATAAATTTTTCCATAATACATTTTGTTGACCATGTAATATCCACGTGGAAAGGTCCCTCACTGACAGGGATGTGACATCCTTCCCTGCTTGGGAATAATCCATCCCGGCTTATTAGAAGATTATATTTATTATTTTTGTTCAAAAAATTTGGTTACTAGTCAAGTTAATTGCTTTTAAACTCCTTATCTTTTCCTCTTAGGTGGTCCCCTTTTCCTTGATTTGATTAAATTCAAAATAATTTTATAAGATTTTAAAGGGTGCTTATTAAAATATACCCTCAAGTGAGCATTTTCACTCAATTCTATCCTCCATTTCAATTTATGGGTTGATTTTTCCTAGGAGAGGATAATATTATAGCATTAGGTATACACATTTACTAGTTAACCCTTCCAAAATACACCTTCTGAAGTTCATTGCATTTTAAGTTCATATATATTCATACTTACATCACAAAGATATTTCTTAATATTCTAAATTATGCCATTAAATTTTCTACATAACGAGGGGTGAAACCAAATCAAACAAGGGAGTGAGGAGAACTAGCAATGATCAAATGCTTAACCTTCTACTACACACTCTAATTTACCTTTTTATAGTTCATATATCCATTTTTCCCTCTCCACCCATCAATGGTTCCTTCGTTAAAACTAGTCATCCACTCTTCAGAGCTTAAAAGTCTATTTAAGATACTCAAAACATTTATGTACATATCAAGTGACCAACTTGGTTATGGTTTGTTGGTAGTATAACACAACATAACCCAAAGTCAAGTGAGCCTCATAGGTCCAGCGTTTGAACCTGGTTGCTCTGATACCAATGTAAAATCCCCATCTTGGGATTTTTCTTTTTTTTGCATTCACAACTTCTACCAACTTAAATGATATAGAACTTTCCATGAAGATTAATAGGGTTTACTTCAACACCTCTCCATACCCAAGGTGGCATCAACTCATTATTGCCAATTATATTCTTGCACAAAAGAGTGTTAAGGTCCCAAAGTTATGGTCTTAACTACACCTACGACCTAATCCTCAAGATTCATGATGACCCTGCCTATGTATTCCCTCGTGGGAAGTCAGAGGCTTCGTATTTCACCCCACAATGACAGAGGGAGTTCAATCCCACCTCTTGTATGAGATCTATTATCTCACCTATAACCCATAACTATTAATTTAGAATAGGTAAGCTATTAACATAGTCAATTATAATATAATGATAATAATCTTTCCATCAAGTGTTGGGTCCATACCAATCATTACCAAACGTTTGTGTACAAACATTCACAATATTCACAAGAGATTATCGATACCATAATCTCAAGATTATACACAATGGTCGTCATGAGCATACCCCCATATTCACAAGCTAATTAGGTCATACATAGTACAAGTACAACAATGACTGGATCATACACTGATCACAAGTGCCACAGTGACTAGATCATACAAAGATCACAAGCATAACAGTGTTTGGAACATACACAGATCACAAGTACTACACTTTTTGGATCATACACATATCACATGTACAACCACAACTGGATCATACATAGATCACAAATGCAATAGTGTCAAGATCATACACAGATCCCAAGTGCAATAATTATTATCTCATTCGCATGCACAATTACCTTAGTGACTGGCTCCAACATATATCGCAAATACGCAGTGACAAGCTCAAACTATACATCACAAATGCATAATAATGAGCTCCAACATACATCATAATTAAATAGTGATGAGCCCCAACATACATCACATCAACACTAGCTAACACATGTCCATAATGCATCCCATATAGAAAGAATATTAGTGCATTGCACACTACACCATGGGTCATATCCTTTCTCCTGGTCTTCTACACCATGGAAAAATGGGAAGAGGATTTGGTGCATCCCATACTACACCGCGGGTCCATCCTCAACCACACAAGGCTAGGTATACAGTCTAACAATTGGGAGGGGATTTGGTGCATCCCATACTACACCGTGGGTCCATCCACCATCCCAAGGGTTTCCCCAAGTAGTGAACCTACCAAACCTGGTGGATTCCGACTTCAATCGCCTTTAGGGCATCGACGACAAGTTTGTCCACCCAGGAAGAAGTAGCTCCTGACATATACCACCTTGTGACCTTAGTGCTATTGTCAGCTATCTTCTTCACAATCTCGGGTAACACATGACATCAGTCACTTCCATGAATATTAGTGATAGCCAGTGAACCCTATCAATATATAGTTAGCTCTAGATTATCATTACCCACATGGATGGGTCCATACCCGTGCAACCACTATGGTCGTATTGTAACTAGGGTAGCCTGCTACCTTCACCTTCGTGAACCAAGTGAATGTTGACTAATCCCTAGCAGTAGCCCAGACATGGGTCATTGGTACGGTCCAGTGACTGCCATTCACTACTCAAATATCCTGGAGGTTCACTCTTGGGAGGGTCATACATAACTTGATTCACAATCTCAATCCACAGATACATGGGCCTATACATAAACACATAGAAATTGAGTTGAATTACACATACACATAAGAGATACATGGAACCAACACGAGATGGATTTTTCCAAACTTATACATATATTCAAATACCCATTATAAGGTAGTCAATTTTTGCTTACTATATAAAAGCATATTATGTATTAAATACATAGTATTAGATTCCCTTAACTTGTTCACACCCCTTTGATACCCATTCAGCCTCAAAGTGAAGCCTACTAAAGAGAGAAGGTCAAACCCTTCCAGAACAACCCTGACATCTGGTAGTTATCCCCTCTAGACCCTCGCCCTATCGACTTGAAGTCACAAGCGCATCCTTTGCCCAAGGACCGCCTATGTTTTGGCTTCCAAACGGGTCAAATTCACACGTAGTTATCCTTGCATGGTCCCTCCAAGACCTACACACAATTTCCCATACCCAAGGTGTCATTAATGATTCCCTTCAATTACTTTCACTAAGTTCACAATTTAGCAACCTATACAATAACACTTCCCTTTAAGAATATCAAGGTCCTCAATCAACCCCCACATTATTATTCATAAAATATCTTGAACATCCCAAGGATTGTTTTATCCACATAGGGGCTATGGTTAATAGTCGACATGAAATTACCTTGTTCAAATAAACCCGGACTTTCACTTAGGATTCACATAATAGATTCAACATAGAGGTTCTTACACTCAAGGGGTCAATATGTATCTTGTAGTCATATAAGAATCTATTACCCCAATACCCAATACTATTCTAGAGTTAAATGGCATGTCTTATTATTCCATTAAGAAAGGAGTATAAAATGGCATGAAAGGAATTTATTATGCCATTACAACTCTAATAGAATTTCCCAAATGATCGCATAATTACATGCATAATATCTTTTCAATATTTACAAGTATCTAGAACCTCATTGGAACATACCAAGCCTCAATAAGGCCATTAAAACATTATTTAACTATAAAAAACATAACGCAATGGTTATATACTTGATCTAAACTGAGGTCAATATGTAAGTTGACTCTAGATGGTTGACAACACTATAATCATAGGACCATCTCATGAAAATATAAATAAAAAAATAATATTGATCTAATACTCGATCTCCCAATTTAGTTTGCTTTTTGGTGTCACCAAATATCCTTATAATAGTCCTATTCACAAACTAGATAATTATTCACGTACTTCCCATTGAACTAAACTTGACCTTAATTGCCATCAATAGGGTATCAAGAAATGGTACACAAGATCTATCTAATAACTCACTCTCGACAACATTGTCAATTTAAAATATAGTTCCCTTCCAATTGGTATACAATTTATACTGTGTTTCACTACATCTATAATATTATTCTTTCATCCATATGTCATATCATAGTTCTTATATTTAAGGGGTTGAAAATATTTATGTAGTTGTATTAAACATTTATCCTCAAATCCAAGGTGGGTCACCAAGAATAACAATTTACAACATTAAAAGTATGTTTAGCACCGTGTGGTTCTAGTGCCACTAACAAGTCATCATTTCTTAAATTATTATGCAACAATAATCCAATACTTAGTTAAGGTAATCAAGTTCCTAGTTCATAATATATAAAGCTCGGTTTATATAGTTATGTTTTTAACCCACCCCATTCCTTGTAAAACATTAAGGTAAGGATATGTACACCATCTTCCCTTTTTTTTACTAAGAAGTTCAAGCCTTTGAAAAATGAAATAATTTAATCTTGAAGGATTATTTGGTAATATAAAGGTGGTTTAGTTTAGGTACCTAGAATATCCCAAATTCTTACATCTATTAATTTAAATTTCAGTCGATAACCATCAATACCACACTTGCTATTACTGAGATGATAGGGTTTCAACTACATGTGATCAAATAATATCTTATCTATATCCATACACTTGGACAATAATATTCTGCCATGTTCATACTCTAATAAACTTAATATCTTGTTCAATAATATTTATTCATTAATTATACACCTTACCCTTTATTAGAGTCCTTCCTTATCTTTAAACATGTGGAATACCAAATAAAGGTATAAGTGCTAAAATTCATGTATCCAAGATGATGGTGAGGTTGTCAAGTTTATACCCTGGCCATGATCTTGATAGAATGTATAAATTTACAAGCTTTATGTGATAATTTATTAATATTCTCAGTTTAAATTTCAAGACATGGTTTAGAGTTCTCCAAGAATGCATAATCAATCTCTCATTTTTCTACATTCTTACATTAGTAATAAGGAACCTAAAATAAGCATGAACATTGAACTTGAATTACAACTAAATTTAAAATGCTAAATTTGTCTCCTCGTAAATTTTAATCATTATGAACCTTAGTGGCATATAATTGATTCATCAGTTTATGATAACTATAGCTACCAAAACCACTTTAACTTTTCCACAATCCAGTTTTTTATAATTGAGTTGGGTTTATTAGACCTGTCACTTAGCTATAGGGATGAAGATCAAAAGTATAACGTTTTAGTGAGAAACATTAAATAGCAAGCATAAGGAGGATATGAAATATAAACAAAAAAGTAATAACTCATATATAACTGATGCCTAGTTGCCTCTGCCCCTGTTGGTGAATCCAAGCTCTTAATCCTCCTCACGTTGGCTTCCTACCCATCTCCTCTCACATTTTTCCCTCTCTTCTTTCTTCCCATGCGGTTCGATTTTTTTCCTCTATTGCTTGTGTTATGAGTGTTTTTCTCCACTGATAACCTAGTGTTCGCCCCTCTTTCCTCCATATTTTCTACTTAATCGAATCCCAACAAAGTCAATTTAAGGTGGTCATGGGTGGAAGATTGATAGCAAGGTCAGTTTTTCCCTTCGACCTACAGTTGTACAACCCCTGTTTCTCACCTCTCGAGGATTATATGTGTCTCAATTTTCCTGAAATCCCATCTTTGAGGGGGTTTCAATCTTCCCTATATGCGCCATCTTCCATTCCACACATTTTAGTTACTCCTATCTACATCCTTTCTCTGGCAGTTCCATTTCCTCCCATTGTGAATCTCCTCTGTGGAAAAATAAACTTCTATCTATTCAGATTTGTTGGGTGTCCATAACCATGCTCCAAAGCTTCTTGTTTTGGCTCAGGTAGGGAGATCAATGGATTTTTTTGTGCTCACATTCTCTCTTTTTTCCCCTAGCAAACCCATCCTCCCCTTTCACCGTCAAATTCTCCTCCATTTTTTTCTTCTCATATTGCTCAACCCATGACCCATGATTGTTTTGCTCGATGGTGAGGGCTTCCATTCTCATTTAATGGTGTGAAAGATCCTTTTGTTTTAGGGGCGCCATTCTTCTGTACACCCACACCATGCCATTAATTTTGGGTTGTCTCCCCATCGAAAGAGGGATAGATGGCTCAGTAAATGATGCCTTAACTTTTGTTGGTGGTCAATGGAAACTTCACAACCTTAATAAATTTTTCCATAATACATTTTTCTGACCATGCAATATCCACGTGGAAAGGTCCCTCGCTGACTGGGATGTGACAAAATGATGAAAGATAACAGATCCATCCCTCCTTAAATGGAAAACTTAATAACAATCACATGAAGGTACAAATTTTTTTATTCTATCTATTAGCTATAAGTAATAGTCCCTACAAGCATAGTAATGGAGATAATAATTGATTAGTAATGAAGTCCCATGTACCCAAACTATCAATTAATCATCATTTATCATCTTAAGTCTATATGTAATGGGTCTTCAAGTGTGAACAGGTCTTCAAGTATGTTCTAAATCAAGACCATTGTCCATGCTTAAATTGTCTAGTTTCTTAATGGGCTATGTGCAGGATCATCATGGAAAAAACATACCCTTAAGTGGCGAAAAATTCAAAAAAATCAGAGTTATGCAACTTGACATAAAAATTTGAATAAGCTATCTATATTATTTCAAAAATATGTAAAAATAGAATCTGTAGCAAATTGAATGTAGTTTCTAAACTACTAGGTTTATATATATATATATATATATATATTTGGTGAAAATTTGAAATTTCAATGTAGTAGTACTTAAATTTCAAGGAAAAATAAGAAGTAGGTGTCTGTCTGACCACCTTAACCACAATAAAATGATAATATTTTTATAATATTTTAGATATAAGTAGAGGACTCATGTCCCAATGTGATGCATTTTTTTGTAATTTGTTTCAAGTAAATAATTAATTATGAATTTTTATTAAACTTTAAAAAAATATAAAATCGTGATGTCTCAAACCTTAACTTGGTCAAAATTTCATGATTTTTAAAAATTCTATAATATGCAAAGTATAGAATGTTACATGTTTTGATTCAAAAATGTGATATGCTTTGAAAGCTATAGTTGTTTTTCAATCACCAATCCTATCAATTGGGACTTTAGTCATAATTCAAATAGAAAATGAATAATAATAATTTATTAAATTCAAAGTAAAGCATAATTTATATTGGTGGAAAGGTGAGAATCTCCTTTAAAAACCTTTTCGTTTCATCAATTTTGGGTAAAAAAAAGTCATTAGCCACATACCCATCATATCACCACTTTTTGGCCCATCATGATCCTACACATACCCAATGGTTTAACAGCTTCTCAGATGGTGCTTGGTAAGGTGATTCTCTCTAGCAAAAAATTAAGAATCTTTTTCCAAATCTGATTCATCCACCATATTCAACCTAATACCTGATTTGCGCTCCCATAAACTGGTTTGGATCGATCTCCCTCCCTCTCCTATATATGGTCATCTGCATGAGCAATGAATCAAATAACCTACTACTTTGCCTAGGATTGATGGGATCCTTAGTTGATTTTAGCAGCGATAATTCCTTAGGAAGCCCATTTAGTGTGTGTGACCTCAGGTTTGTAGATATTGCAAACAAACTAAACTCTGCTAAGCAAACTACATAACTGATTATGGTTATATAGGAGATAACAATGGTATTTTAATAAATAGAAGCAATTTTGATTGTTTGTTTAACTAGAAGTATGCACTCTACTAGCAGTCTTTCTAGTATGACAGTGGTTGCAATGAGAAAAGGGGCTTTATAAGAATTTTGAATATGTCTATCCTTTGTTATTTAATTTATCAGGGCTAGTATTACTTGTTAAAGTTTCAGATATGCATGAGATTTTTTAAAGGCAATTATTTTTTAAAGCTTACTTGTTAGTTTTTCAATTCGTATCAGTTTCAAAAGGCACAAAGATTTGTATTGAACATGAAACAACTTATAAACCTTTTGTTCCGCAAGTAGTTCTACCATCAACATGATTATAAGAAGCATTCTAAGTGTTATTTCATTTCAAATTAGTATTTGTTTATTGGCTCTTTATGCTTGCATTGGGATGGGATACATTTCAAGAAACCTTTGAGATTGTAGGGCTTCTTTTTCCTACTGGGAAGTTTTTCACATACATTTCTGCTAAAGACATTTCTGAAAATTTATTCTCCTATTGCTTTTTGCAGCTATGCTATATGAGTGAGTTGAACTTAAACTCGGACAAATCTAGGGAGGATCAATCTCTCCTTACAGAGTGAAGGAGGTATGTAGGTTATTCTTCTTATGGCCTCATGTTTTCTTAAGAAAATAATATTAACTTAGTCCATTCAAATGAAATCCAAAGAGCATAATTTCTGCCTCATTTACTTTGTAGTCTACTATACTTATATAAATAATGGTTTTAGAATGAGTTCATTGTGACAATTGCTAGTTGTTATCCCTTTTATTTATATAAAGAATTATATCGGGATCAAATTTTATGGTATTTTTTGGTTGTCATACCATTTATATATTTTCTATTAGATTTATCATCATATTAATCTATGATGAAAATATGCTTAATTTATTGGCATAAGTTTTGGGTTTAGCAGTTGCATCCTCTTCAAAATAAGGTTTTATTCGTGTGCAGTGCAATATTTGATTAAAATGTGAGTTGAAAAAATCCACAATTAGTACTTGGGTATGTGCAGGATCATGGTGCGCCAAAAAGTGGCAATATTTGTAGGGTATGTGGCTGACGACTTTTTTTTCACCCAAAATTAATGAAACTAAAAGGGTTTTAGAGGAGATTCTCAGATTTCCAAAAAATATAAATTATGATTTAATTTTAATTTAATAAATAATTATTATTCATTTCTATTAGAAATATAATTAAAGTCCGGATCACAGGGTCTGATTGAAAAATATCTATAACTTTCAACGGTATCATATTTTTTTGAATCCAAAACCACAAATCTATGCTACATACTATAGGATTAAAAAAGAAAAATTAATTATGAAGTTCACCAAGTTAAGGTGGTCGTGAATGCATGAGTTTTTTTATATTTTCTAAAAAGTTGTAATAAAAAAATCATAAATAATTATTTACTTGGAAAAAATTACAAAAAAATATATCACATCAAGACATGAGTCCTCTACTTATATATAAAATATTAAAAAAAAAAATATTATCATTTTATTATGGTTAGGTGGTCGCATTTACACCTACTTCTTATTTTTTCCTAAAATTTAAGTACTACTGCATTGAAATTTCAAATTTTCACCAAATAGATTTTATTTATTTTTAAATAAACCTATTATTTTAGAAACTACATTCAATTTTCTACAAATTCTATTCTTACATATTTTTGAAATAATATAGATAACTTATTCAAATATATACGTCAAGTTGCCTAACACTGATTTTTCTGAATTTTTTGCCACTTAAGGGCCTGTTTTTTGCATGATGATCCTACACATACCCACTTAGTGATTCTCACTTTATATCTAAAATTCACACTTTCTATGCCTAAATACTGATAAAGGATGGGACCTGTCTTTGCAACTTTAGCCACATATGATGTTGAATTTTGAGAGCTTCTAGATTTGAGTGTAAGTTTTTTGTATCAACGTTTCTGGATCATCAGAGTGTGATCCAAAATGATGATGCAAAATAACTTACACAGTCAAATCCACCTCACAATTACAAGCACTCACTATACTTATCCATCTCTATGCAACCTAGGATAAGATCAGATCTAGGCAACCTGTGACAATTATTATCTCAAAACTTGCTCATGTTATTCTTTCAACATTAATGTGTCAAGTTTGAAGAATAAAATTGAAATCCTATATTAGAATTATTAGTGAAGATAATGATCTGAGAGTGCATAATATCTTGAAAAGAAAATTTCTCAACGTCTTAGTTATAGAAGCTAAAAACACTTGCAATTTGTAATTGCACTAAATGTCATCCTCAATAGGTAGTGCAATTAGATCATTTTCTTTGCTATATTTGAATATAATTATGTTGGGAGAAAATATAATTATTCTCTTAAACATGGTTGATTCCTTTCTTTACCAATGATATGTTCCATACTTGATAACGTTTCCTATTAAGGAATGGCATCTAAAATTTGTGTTCTTGCAATTGGCAATGTTACCCTTTGTCCATAAATTGTAAGTTTTATCATTAAGTACTCCCTAAGGAACATTATTTCAGTGGGAAATAATTATCTACTTTTGAAATAGTTATCAACTTTAAAATATGTCAGCAAAATATTCTTTTTGTTCAAATTGAGGTACCATTATGTTTTGTATCTGCTTAAACTAGCCATGTCTGAAAACCCTTAAGAAAAAGTATGTGGCTGGAATAGTTCTTGTTGTACAACATTCCAAGAAGAAATGAAACACATAAGATACATCCTCATATATGAAATGAGTTTCATAGGCCCAAAACTACTATTAAAAATAGATAGTAGACTATGTGAAAAGTTTCGTTAAACGCAACACAAGTGCTTTGGTGGTTTATCTATAATTCTAATAGGAGACCTCGTGCAACTACCACCTATCATGGAAAAACCCATCTATGCATCACATTCCAATGCCAAACTATTATGGGAACAATTTACTATAGTAGTTACATTACAAGCAATGTTTCATCAACAAGGTGTTGATCAAACTCAAACACAATTTCGTGAAACACTTAAAAACATATGTAATGTAGAACCAAAAGAACAAGATTGGGAGATATTAATGACCTGTAAAAAAAAAGTACTTACAACTATAGAAAAATAAAATAAAATTGACAACTCAATTCACCTATTTGCAACAAATGATTTAGTCAAACTACACAAAAAAACAATGTTAAAACAACTAAACCTTCCAGTTGCATTAAGTATTGCAATAAACACGAGATCCAAATCATACATTGACACACAAGATGACCAACTTGAAAAATATTTTCTATTATACAATGGTCAACAAATCATGCTAACAAAAAACTTATGGACTCAAGTAGGACTTGTAAATGGATCCCTTGGGAAGTTGACATTGTTTACAATGTAGGCTCTAAACCACCATATATTCCAATGTATGTAGTTGTAAGAATCAATAATTATAGTGGCCCACTATGGAACCAAAATGATCCAAAAACTATACCTATAATACCTATATCACTAGGTAATCATAGGTAAATACCATTATCCATGGCATGGGCAATTACTATTCATAAATCACAAGGCCTAACCCTACAAAATACAACAATTAATATTGGTAAAGTTGAAAGACAAGGACTAACATTTACAGCTCTATCAAGAGTCAAATCATTAAATGGACTACAAATCCAACCAACATTCTCCTTTGAACGATACCCAAGAATGCAAAACAATCCATACACAATGATAAGGAAAAAAGAAGAGAATCGTCTACAATTAATTGCGCTATGAAAAAATAAGGTATGCACTTACAAATCCAATCTCTTTCACATTAACAATATGTAGTTCATACTATATGTCTTCCACAATATTTTCCCGTTCACAAACTGATTCAAATAATTATTATTATGCAGCTACACAAACAAAAACAAAAAGTATAATTGCTCTTCTCAACCAAATTATACTTTCAAAGATAAATTTATTGGGGCCACAAAATGCAAGTCAACCTCAATCAAAAAAACAGGTAAGCAATGCCAACATCAAGCTATTTTTTATGTTCATTTTACAAACAATAACATTGCAACTATTATTACTCCTTTCAATGATACTCAAAAATGCAAAACAATCCATACACAATGATCATGAAAAAAGAGGAGAAATACTTACAAAAATTGCACTATGATAAAAGAGGTATGCACTTAGTAAACCAATTTCTTTCAAATTAAGACTATGTAGTTCATACTATATTTCTTACACAATATTTTCCCATACAAAAACTTATTCAAACAATTATTCTTATGCAGGTACACAAACAAAAAGAAAAGGTATATTTGCTCTTCTCAACAAAATTATACTTTTAAACAAAAAATTATTGAGGCCACAAAATGCAAGTCAACCTCAATCAAATAACAGGTAAGCAAAACCAAAAACAATCTATTTTTGATGTTCATTTTGCAAACATTAACATTCAAACAATTATTCTTATGCAGGAACACAATCAAAAAGAAAAAGTATAATAGCTCTTCTCAACCAAATTATACTTTGAAAGACAAATTTATTAGGCCAATGAAATGCAACTCAACCTCAATCAAAAAACAAATAAGCATGCTGAAATCAAACTAATTTTGATGTTCAATTTGCCCAATGTTTTTAAACCAAATGCAATAATTACATATGCATATGTTGAATGATTTAGATTCATCATTTGGCAAGTATGCATCAATAATAAATTTCAAAAAAGATGATACCAATTTATTTCAATTACCAAATCTTTATGAAAAAATGATGCCAACATTAATTTATCATTTGCATTTAATACTTTATTCATTATCAAAAAAATCAAAATTTATCTAACATTATTTCTTTCCTTATTTAATTTTCATTATTAAGAGTTTAATCTAACCACATATAACACAAACACATAATCAATAAATCAATCACTTTATTTTCATTGTGAGAGAACATATGTTTTCAAGATAAACTTTCAAAACAATCACATGTCAGTAGATTAGTATTTAATATTATTAAATTCAAAGTTACTGAAACTTTCACATTCAACTACAATTGAATTTTTATAATGCTCAATCACGTACCAAATTATTTGCAATTAATCTACCCGAATGCCCAACCCAAAGTACAAACCTCTCATTACACCTAAATAAAACACACAAAAATAAATAACAATCGACGTAATCATTGCACCTTCTTCCCGTGCAACTGCTAGTATATTATTTAAAATGATCTGCCCCACTTTGCCCACTCCACAACATAACTAAATTCATTCTATACTCACCTCCATATCAAAGCATCAAAAAGGATTTTGGCAAGAACCAAATGCAACTGAATAGGCCACTTCCTTCAACCATAAACGGACAAAACTGCATTTGATTTTTTTTAAAAACCATACACATCCATTCCAACGGTTATTTTGAGCGTGTATATTTAATCATGCGTTTCCACCACATTTTCTTTTAGTTTTCCATTCCTCGAGATTCACATGGACTCTGTTCCGTTGTCTTTCTGTTCTGTGATCATTTCTTGCTTTTTCTTGGAAGAAACATGGGCCATGTTATTCAGGTACGATTTTACCTTTCATTTAGAGGGTTTCTTGTTTAAAGACTTGGGGTTTTGATCATGGGGATAATGGATTGTGTACTTTTGAAACAGGGTATACAAAGGTCATAGAAAACACAACTGCAATAAAGAATCACTCATTGCGCCTCTGCTCTATATGGTGAGTCTCACGTATCTTTTTCCATCCTTTTCGTTTGTGTGTCTGTTTAAGCTATCACCCCGGTTTTTGCTTTCAAGCTCCGCTATGATGGTTGTGTTTGACGTTCCTCTATTAGGGCTTCTTGAAGGGTATGAACTTTTTGCCTCTTTCTATCATGGAGATTTAAGCAGTGTTGGCACTTTTTTTGTTAGCTAGTTATCATGGTGGGTTTGGTTATGTGGTTTCTACCCATTCTAGGTAATGTGCAAGGAACCACCATAATTGGTCTTGCACCATCCAAATCCAGCAATTGACAGTTAATAGAGGCCTATACGATCGATTTTAAGGGACTTCTCTCCTTTCCTACTGTCAAAGCAAGGAGGATTTATCTCTGGCCCCTACATACTGCCAATTTGGCATGATGAACACCCATTTCAATAGAATTCTCATCCACAATGCCAAAACTGGTCATCATCCTCCTACACAACCCGCCATTGTCAAACTTGAATGACACTCAATACGGAAGAGTAACGAGAGAACCCATGTTCATCATCATCCTCTGCCTTGCTCTGCAAAACCATGAATATTAATGAACCAAATGCCTAGCTAATCCCTTGTCACAGAGAGAGTGGGCAGTTTTTATCGATAAGTCTGTAGCATTATTATTTATCATCAAATTGCATGCCTACAAATTACACAAAATTCAAACAATCTAGATAAGGATACAGTTTCTCTCACCCCATATGCCACTTTTATATAATTAGTTATAAGATTTATTTTTATATGGTTAAATAGATTTTCTTATAATTGATTATAAGTAGAATATATTTTAAATAAAATGGACACACAGTACTCCATTACATGATAAACTGCTCTATCTGTTTATTAGCTAGCCTTGCTAGATATCAAGTCCACAAAGTTTTTGTTTTTGCTACCATTCTTGAATTAGATTTCTCATTTGTGTGTAAATCAATTTTTGGCTTGGCACTTGGTTCAAAATTTGAGTAGTGTTGGTTGGCTTGATAGATTCTCTTGGACCCTAATAATCAGAAAGAAAATTGAATGTTGATTTAAAAATTGACTGCTAGAGTTTTGTATAAAATAAATAAATACCCAAAATTACTAAAAATTGTGACTGGTAAAAAATTGCATGCCATAGCTGCCCACATCTGCCTATCTATTGCCCATCACGATTATAAATAAAACTTAGTGAATTCCATATGAATGTCTCTGTCTTATGCAACTGTATCTTCCTCTTGCCCACAACCATTTATGCAACTCACAACTCTTCTAAAAACCCTCAATATTTGCAATGCAAAAATGAGATTCTTGGTGACTACAATTCCTGCATCCTTCAAACCTTTTATATGCAATTCTGGGTGAGTATGGGATTTTTGTAGACATGCATGTAAAATGTGGAAGCAAAGAAAAGGCATGTGACTATTTTACAAAATGCCACATAGCTAGCTGCAGACATTAGAGGATGCTCACGAGACATTAGAAAGCAATTCAATTTTAATTTAATATTTATCTTTAATATTATATTAATATTTTACATATAAATAATAAATAATAATTAATTTTCTTAGTATGATATTTATACTCAACTTTATATTAACGTTTTGCATAAAATTATATGTTAAAATGATTTCATTTATTTATTTCTTAAAAGAATTAAATTTAAAATTTAAATAAAAATAATGCAAAATGAATAATTATAATTTTCCTTTTAATAAATACAGGAGAGAAGCAAAGGATTGACATGAAGATGAGAAGAATGTGATTGAGCACTTACAAACAAAATTAAACTATTAACAGGTATGCAATTTATTTCTTCACCAATTTTATATCTTTATGTGGTAGGTGTCGTTACATTACATTGTTCCTCCACCATGTTTGAATGGTGTGTAGAATTAATTACTATATTTTGTGCATTTGTAATCAATTTTTGAGTGTGTTCTCACTTTTTCCTTACTCTTATCTCTCCATTTTTTTGCATGGCTAAATGTCTTGATATTTATTGATCTTTATATTTGTCATTTACATCAATTTACATAATCAAATAATATCCATTCATAGAGTGATATTTTATTGATTGAAAAAGAAAATTTATTGACTACAATTTTAGAAGACATGTTGTGACACTTACTATTGTATATGAGATGGTATTCTAAAATACTCTCTTTTTATTAAGCTTATGCACTAATTAATCTATTGCTCAGACTACACTTTAGAAATAAAAGAAGACATAGGTCTTAGGATTGACAAAATCAATACAAAATCTTCAATGTTATATAATATTTTTTCTATAATGTTTTGTCACATAGGATTTTTGTCAAACCCTGACATATAAGATATCAACTCATCTACTATTATGAAGTCCTTCCTATTTAATTTCTATCAAACACATAGAATCATTTATTGGTGTGAAAACATGTGATTTCAGTGTTGTTGGAGTTCATCAATTTTTGATTTTTTGATTCCCTAGTGGATTTCTCATTTGTACATGTAAATCAATTTTTGGCCTAGCACTTGGCTCAAAATTTGAGTACTATTTCTTGGCTTGATAGTTTCTCCTTGACCCTAATAATTGGAAAGAAAATTGAATATTGATTTAAAAATTGACCGCCAAGATTTTTGTATAAAATAAATAAATACCCAAAATTATGACATTAGAAGTTGCTCACAAGACATTAGAAATTAGTTCAATTTTTATGCCACCTAATTTTTCATTGGATGATAATTACATTGATTTTTACAAATCAAAAAATGGAATGTTGATGAGAAAAAATGACCAATACAAAATAGATAGCAACAATAACAACTACCCCTCGGTTGCTACTATTTTTTTTTTTATAAATCAACAAGTACCAACTCAATTTAGAATAAATTCCAACTTAATCGATCAGGCATATTCCATGCAAACTAGAGGTGTTAACTTCAAGACTTAACCATTCATCATGGTGGCATCAACCTTACTTCACTGGACTTATATACTTACACATAGGGGTAGTAAGCTACCAAGGTTAAAGCCATTACTAGGCCTAGATCTAAGCCTCAAGGGTTCATTCTTGATGGTCCCTTACCTACATATCCCTTTGTAGGAATCAAAGGCTTCATAATTCACCCACCAAGGTCAAAGAGAGTTCATTCCCTCATCTTATATGGGATTTTGATCTCACCTTTAAACCAAGGCTATTCATTAAGCGTAAGATATCAACTTAGCCCATTATAATATAATGAAATCAACTCACCATCAAGTGTTGGTTCCATACCAAAACTTATCAATCAATAGTGTGAAAATATACACAAATGCATAAGGTTCATATCCTTTCATAATCTCCCAATTCCCATATGAAGTGACTCAAGCATACCTCACATATACCTAAGGTGACTAGCTCATACAAATCACCTATACATAGGGATTGGTTACAACATACATCACATATACAAGTGACTAGCTCTAATACGCATAACATATACACAATGACTAGCTCCAACATAAGTCACATATACACAATGACTAACTCTAATATACCCCACCTATACATAGTGTCTAGATCCAACATTCATCACAAGTACACTAGGGACTAATTCATATGCACTTCCCAAGTACGATAGTGATTGGATCACACACTTACCACAAGTACATTAGTGATGAGCTCATAGGTACATTACATCACAATAGTGACTACCTCATGTGTACATCACAAGAAATTTAGTGATGAGCTCATATTATGTACATCACATAACAACAGTGGCTAGAAAATACATTCACATTGGCTAACACACACTTGCCCTTAGTGAATCCCATATAGAAAAGAAATGTCCATTCACACTATACCATGGGTCTCATCCTTTTCTCGAGTCTTCTGCACCATCGAACAACTTGAAGGAGGGTTCAAAGTGTTGCATACTTCAGTGAGGTCCACCCTCAACTCAATTGGATCAAGTATACTTTAAATGTTTCCACATGAAGATATACCAACATTATACTTTGAGGTTGGTCCAACTATTACATATCGATTCTTCATTAGAAACTCTCTTCCCTACAGTCCATTAGATGACTAAGCAACCAAGGGTGGCCATCACTAGCATAGAGTGCTCCTTGAATTTTGTCCATTTTGAGCATAATACTGCCCCTAGACACCTGCCAATCTTGAGCATATCAATACCGCTCCTTGACTATTGTCCATTTCGAGAAAATTATTTCCCCTAAACAACTGTTAATCTTGAGCGTATTAGTATTGCTCCTTGACTACTATCCATCTCGAGCATAGTACTGCCCCTAGACACCTATTAATCTCGAGCATAGTAATACTGCTCCTTGACTACTGTCAATCTCAAGCATAGTACTGCTCCTAGACACTTGTCAATCTCTAGCATAGAAGTATTGCTCCTTGACTACTATCCATCTCGAGAATTGTACTACCTCTAAACACTTGTCAATCTTGAGCATAGTAATACTCCTTGACTCATGCTTAGCACTATTACTAGAAGATAGGTTCTTAATGTAGAATAAGTAGATTGCAATCAGCTTAATTGGTAGCATTTACATAATCATATAAGCCCAAGATTTTTTTTTTATAATACATAATAGAAAGCACTTATTTCTAATGCACTTGTTGAGCTCAACTCAACTGGTAACCACTACCAAGTAGTCTAATTCATTCCATTCCTTCAACTTATTATCCAAATGCACATTATGTATTGAATACAAGTTATCAAGTTTCTTTTCATAACCAACCAATACCCATCGGCCTCATCTGAAGCATACTAAATAGAGAAGGTCAAACCAATTAGGAACAACCCCAATGTCATGCCCAAAATTTTCAACAAGAAAACCCACATTTTTTTTTTAACATTAAGCTAACTAAAGTTCTAAACGAATATGATTCAACACTAAACATAGATATCCCCAGTACTTTTGGCAGCAATTGAATGCTCCTTTAAAATTTCTCTTCTAATATTCTACGAACCCCTCATTCCTTTGTTTCAACTATCACATCCCTTAAGGTTCATAATATCAATATATGTTTTTCAATTGTCTCACAAGTAAATTTAGCCAAGTAGGCTCTATTAGTATGCCTCATATGACTAACACTACTATAATTAGCTAGCATGAGTATTATATCACTTTATATACATGCAATACATGGTAACATTAACATTAGGAAGGTTTATTTTATCACAAGGTAAAGACATACCCCCTACAATTCCATACACGTTAAAAGGGTAACCATGAATGGTTATCTTAATATTTTGAGGTTAGCATCTACTTGAATTAACTAATGTAAAATTTGGATCGTAGTACAATACCTTCAACACAAAACTCCCCTTCCCCATTTCCACTATAATAGACAACATTTAAATTCACAAATATTATACATACATAAAAATATATATGTTCTAATAATATTTTAATACTCCATTACTAATATTTTAGAGATGGTTCTATCATAAATTCTTTGGTCAACATTATGCTTATAGACTTATAGTTGCATTTACACTTCAATTATAATCTTCCTCTAATTTTCTTTTCATTTACGTTGATTGTAGACTTGTAATGATAGTTGAAAGCAATCCCCCCCCCTTTTTACATAAAAATGAATAGATTCCCACTAAATTTATTTGAAGAAATTTACAACACACATATATTTAATTTAATTAGGGACTCATGATATAATTGAATTTTATTTGGATTTAATAGAAATTAGTTCATTATAGCCACCTATATATTATTATTCTTGTTCCCTAGAAAGATAACCTTATCACTAATAATTCTATTATCACAATTTATCAATGATAATATTATTTAATATTGAGTTGCAATAATAGTATGTTTGCTTTTGAATTAAATATTTAGGAATCAATATTACATCTCTTGTTAGCACTACTAACATGGTATACTTTAGCTTAATAATGGATGAATAACGAGGCGTTACTACTATTCCTTACCCAAAAAGGAAACTATTGCTTAGCTACTTAAGCTAAATGGTTGATAGCCACAATTACCAAAGAAAATAATAATAAAATTTAATAAGCTCCCCATAATTTATACAAAGAAAGGTATTATCCTCACATCAACCATTCATCAATGGTATCACTGGGACACCAACTTATTGTGTTGCCCAAGGAATCATTAATACTAGTATACCCTTTTTTAACCGCACTTCACCCATAATAACAAGGTTAGGGTTAGTATAGTGGTTATTCATAATGGTTGCATTCATCATTATTCTTTCTATTCGTTTCTAAATCTAAGGACACCAAGTTTGGTACCATCCGATTGTTGCGAAAGACATTTACTATTCTCCTATAGAAATAATAATATTAATTGAAATTGACATTAATATTAATATAATTTATCCTTAGTAGACATGTTAATAAATCACGACGATGATAATATTAATGGTATTATTCCAAAAGCATCAATATTAAAATCCGCATTAATATTAATGTTATGATTCTCATCAATATATATATATATATATATATGTGAATACTAATTGAAATGGTAGCGATGTTATTGATACTTTCACCTTCCAAATATTAATATTATTTTATATTAATACTAATCAGTAAATATTAACAACATATTAAAAAAAATATAGTTTATTTATTATTACAAATAAATATTATTATATATTAGTTTATTCATAGATAACTATTTATAGTTAACTATTGTTTATTTGATTGTTTACTTATTCATATATCTAATTTATCCTAAGGTAATTTAAAGAAATTTATAAGAATAAAAAGTAAACCTATATAAATAATTATACTATTCCTACTTAAATACATATTGTTTTTTTTCTCAAAGAGGAAAGGACAAAATAATGAGATAATCTCCTTTCTAAAGAAATTCCTAATAAAACTAAACTTTATCTTTCTATTTAATCTCAATTTGATTTAATAAGATGATTTTTCTTAAAGAATATGGGAACATATTCCCTTTGACTTTATTAAGGAATAACTTAACATAAAGTTCACCACGTTGCTTTTATTTCTTTTTCTTTTTTGTTTCTATTGTTTAAGTGGCTTCTTTTACGTGTAGCCTTAGATGGGAGTCTTTTTTTTTAATGACAAGCGCATATTAGTGATTCTGAATATTATAGAATGTTGGTATAAAAGTAGTGCTGCAAAATGAATCATACTCGTCCCACACACCATTCACCGACGTTATTAAAAAAAAACTTCAGCAAATAAAGAGACATCCAAAGCATCATTTACACACTCACGGTTTGATGGAGGAGCATAATAAAATAATAACTATAATCCTACGTGTAGCCCAGGCCTGGAATTTGACGGCCACTCCTGCCTGTCATATGAAAAAATTGTGACGGTTTGTTTATTTAAATGCCTGTCACTTTACGTTTTATGAAAAAAATTAACTGTCAAAAAATATTTAATTTTTTTTTTTTTATAAAATCTTTAATATTAAAATATTATTGATTTTATTAATCATATATATTAAATATGATTTTTTTTTTATAAATTTCTATTTTTAATAACACAAGTAATTTGAAAAAAATATAAAATCTTTAATATTAAAATATTATTGATTTTATTAATCATACATATTAAATATTACACATGATTTATTCTCTAATTTGTAAAATTGTATTACTATGATTGATTCCTAAAACTGTAAAATTGCAATGAACATTTAATTTAATATTTAACTAGAATAAATTGACTATAAATTAATTTATTGATTTCATATGTGGAAATATCATAAAACACATTTAAATAGCAATTTCAAATCTAGAAAAAAATAATTATACAAAATTAAAAATATTTCAATCCCCAAATTGTTCTATCTAAAATCATATTTAAATATCAATTTCAAACCTATCCAAAATAATTATAT
This sequence comes from Sequoia sempervirens, assembly GCA_007258455.2. Classification (NCBI taxonomy): domain Eukaryota; kingdom Viridiplantae; phylum Streptophyta; class Pinopsida; order Cupressales; family Cupressaceae; genus Sequoia; species Sequoia sempervirens. The sequence continues at coordinate 109,779 of VDFB02376685.1, forward strand.
AAAATTAAAAATAATTTAATCCTTGTTCAACTCATTATCTAAAATTTCAACATGCTCACCAATAAAACACAGCTGTTGTATTATCTTGAAAAAAATCAAAGCCGAAAAAACAAGTCTTTAAGGAAGCTGTTGTATTATTTTGAAAAAAATCAAAGCTGGTGAATCGTTGTAAAAAAATTCTTTAAGGAATCTGCTGTATTATTTGAAAAAAATCAAAGCTGGTGAATTGCTGTAAAAAAAATTCTTTAAGGAATCAAAGCCTGTGAATCACCTGTAAAAAAAAAAATGCTTAATCCTTAAATGTTGTATTATGTTGAAAAAAATCAAATTGTATTATGTTGAAAAAAATCAAAGTTGAGAATAATTATTTGTAAAAGGAAAATAAAATTTAACATGTTCATTGCTCACCAATAAGTTTGATGCTATATTATCTTGAAAAAATTCAAAGTTGGGAATCACTGCAAACAAAATGCTACTGAAAAAACAAGTTACAATGCTATAAAATAAATGCTTTCAACAGTGAAAATTTGTGTTATGTAATTATTCATAAGGATATCCTATATATATTAAAAAAATTGTAAAATTAGAAAATATTGATAATTAGAAATAAATCTAAAAATCTTAAATTTAATGTTAAAGTTTCTAAATTATATAGAAAATAAATCTTGTTAAAATATTCAAAAAGTTAAAAATCAATTATATTCTATTATGAAAAGATTTTGAATTAATATAATTTTTATAATAAATATTATAAAGCATCTATATTAATAAAAAGCAATGATAACTATTAGTAAAAATGTCAAAATCTTTAAAAAAATTAGAAAAAACTATATTTAATCTTGAAAATATTCTATTTTCAACAGATTTTGAATTAATAAATATATTTATAATAGATTATATATATTAATATAAAGTGAAATTAGAAATAATTATTGCAAATCTAAACTAATTTATATTTTTATTATAAAAATTATTTTATTATTATAATATATATATATATATATATACACAATAATTTTTTACGGTTTAATAATAATTTTAAGTGTCAATTTTATGGTTATATAAAAATATAGTAAGTCAAATGATACGGTCTAATAAAATTTTAGGTTGTAATAAACGGTCCAAAATGCAAAAAACGGTCAAATAGACCATCAAATTCCAGGCCTGGTGTAGCCTCCAGGATTATCCAAAGGATAAACAGTAAGTAATACTTTCGTCAGTTCGATTGTATTAGTGTTAACTGCAGTGGGTACGATTCAGGTAAGTTTTAATAATTTTGGCATCCGTTTCCAATGCTGGTAGTCAACAATGAAGTTGCATTAAAATACAGAGAACGAATACGTTGCCTACCACCGAATTAAGAGTCTTTTCCGCTCAGGCTGGCGTACGTTAGAAATTAATTTCTGGTTCCCAATAGGAAGCCCGCTTACTACTGCGCATTAAATAACTTTTAGAGGACTATCCTACCAATACAGTGGATAAATACAATACTTTTGGCGCCCCCACTGAATGAGCATAGAGCAAGTTGGTAGACTCAACCAAGAAAGTGTCAGGTTGAATTAAAGCTACATTAGGGAACACATTAGCCGGCTGCGCCTAAACTGCTGGTGATTTGACTTAGGTCACAACTCAGCATATCGTAAATTCTGTTTGCTAAGCTTTTTATTTTCTTTATCATATTCCTTCTCTGGAGAGAACTGGGCACTTGGGTTTCATGGCCGCGATAAGGAGCAGGAACTACAATTCGATAGGTTTTGTTTATGAAGTGTATGGAGAAGGGGAGACCAGGGCTGGTGTCATATCTTGAGGATGGCAACTCCCTCCCAAAACTCTTCTATTTTTTTTTTCATTTCTAGGTTTGCATATGAGATTATCTAAAGGTTCTATTGAGTTGAAAGTATCGTTATTCTCTTCTTCTTCTTTTTTAACCCACTAATAAAAGTTTAAACTTATTGCAGAATCTATAGGAGAAAAGTCACATAGTAAGATATTATCACAACAGTGTACAATTTCATTTCTAGAGTTGGAACAGAGGCAACCAAATATCCTATCCTTTATCTTCTTTCATTTTTAAGTAAATAACTCTCAGAACAACAGATTCAAACAATATAGCATCTAATATATTTTTCTTTCCCTATTTTTTTTTGTACAATAGCAATACCCAGTTCTCCCACCAAAACAACACATTAACTATAATTTTGGTTCATGCGTAAATGCCCACGATCATGCTCTAAGTTCTGCTATAAAGGCATAGGTATATTCACTTTGTAACTAACTATATCTCTTATGCACATCTGGGAAACTAGAGCCTAAACTCGTTGTGAAGCATAAGGAAAAAAAAAAGTTATTTTACTTTACACCTTTTTCCATTTACGGATAACCAAGTGGGTACTAGAAAAAAAAAACTGATCCACTGCAATGTCATAAGCATCATATTTACCCTTTTCCTTCGCTGTGATAAACATAACCATTAATATAATGGTTCATACAGAATAACAAGGAATTTCTTGAACTGCTCATACAATTCTAGGCTACTTTTACAGTGTTTGTTTCACATGATACAAGAATTTCATACGTTGAGAAGGTTCTTTTCTTTGACTTTTATTAAATGGATGTGAACCCATTTTTTAAACTTGCAAGACTACAAATACTATTGGAAAGAAAGTTCAATGAATTTGCATACCAAGAACTTAGGCCTGCTCTTTTCATTTTATTATTAGATAAATGTGAAACACACCATTTCTAAATTTACAATATTGTCAATATTATTGAATGAAACAATGATTTACAACTCATGAATTGCAGCTTGCTCTCCACCCTACCGTAATGGCGTCATGGAGCCTCGTGGACTCTAGCCATACCCCCGAGCAAGGTAGTTTCTTAGCTCCAAGATGATGAATGGAGTCTTCTCGAAGCTTACAAAAAAAGATGAAATAGCATAACATCAAATTACATGCTTATGGGCTCTTCACTCACCATATTCACAATGATTCATATAAACATGTTCACTTCATTACAACAATAAAACACGGGAGGGTGAAAGTAGGGAAAACTTATCTCCTTTCTTTAAGTGAGGGGATGAAAATATTTCTCCTTCAAGTTCCTCTCCAAATCGAGCCATCTTGATCACTATCTTCCCAAAGAGATGAACTCCTCTCCTCTTCTCATTCTTTATACCATCACTAAGTTCTCCAAAAGGAGAATTGGGTAACACCCCACTCTTCCTTCTGCTCAAGATATAAAGGAGTTTCAACTTGCAACTTTTTGGATGGGGAGGTGTGGTGTGGTGTGTACCTCCTTCCATTAATGAGGGTCTTTTCTTATTCAAGAGGGTAACATGCATTTGGACAACCCCTCAATATTTTCACCCCATCTTCCATCAAAATTCGTCACTCTCTACTATGAGGGCTTTTTAGGGGTCAAATCATGTCCTTGGGATACTATTGTGTGCCCACTTGGCCCCTACCACTATGGTATGTACCCTAGGGGGTTTATTTTGCATCCCAACCAAGGTACTTAAACCAACACCCACATTAAAATCCCATTTATGATTCCATCCGAGTTTCACACTTGGATAAAGGTTCCCAACCCTTAGGCCCACTTACATTCACATAATCAATTATCCCTTTAATAACAACCCACACTACCTTAACTTACCAACATATTAACTTTACTCATTTCTACGCCCCATAAAGGAGGTCAAATTCATGATCACAAGGAGATGTCTTTCGATCTACTCAATGGTTTTCCTTTCTTGTACTGACACTTTGCTTTCCTACACATTACCAATTTAATTGTAAGAAAGATCATATATTACTTGAACTTGATAGCTAAAATAAGATTTAATTACACAACAATTCCATTTACAACTTCAATTAATATTCCCAATTTACGAGTCCATAGCACCTTGACAACAGTGACAATGAAACAAATATCAAGGAGAAATACAAGAATATGGTCACCCAATCACCTTATTTATTGTTCGTAGTACAACTTACCATCTATTTATGGAAACAAATACAAAAATAGGTTTAGCATTAATCATATGCAAGTGGGGGTCTTACACCCAACATCTAGGAGTTATCCCCTCTAGACCCTCCCCCTATGTACTTGAAGTCACAGGGGCGTCTTTTTCCCAAGGACCGCCTATGTACACACTTCCAAATGGATCAAAGTCACATGTAGTTCTCCTTACAAGGTCTCTCAAAGGACCTACACGCAAGTTCCAATAACCAAGATTTTGCTTTCCTTAAACTAATAATAGTTGACAGTAGTTAGGAATCATAAGTTAGTTCACCATTTGACAAACCATACCATAACATTTTCCTCAAAGATATCGATGTCTTTAGTTAAACTCTATGGGCTACATTATTCATAAACCAACTTGAACATCCTGAGGTTTTTCTTAACAACATAGGGCTAAGATTATTACTCAACATGAAATTACCTTGGTTTACAAAAAAATAGGAAATCATTTCCCATTTGAAAATCAGATAATAGGTTCAATATTGAGGTTCTTATACTCAAGGGGTCAATAGATACCTTCGAAGGACAAGCAATAGTATTTAGGAGCTTGTTTTAGGTTATAGTCAATGTTTGAATCCTACTTAAGAAACTTGGCAACACTATATCCATTAGACCAATAGATGAAAACATAACCCATTAATATTATTCTTGCTCTTCTTGTTTTTCTTTACCCTATGAAGCACCCCATATTCTTATAATAGTCTAGTTGCTCGATTGGTTAATTCATTCATACTTAATCTTTATACTAAATATGACCTCCATGGTCAACAATAGGTATCATGAGATGTTGCATATATACAGTTTATCTCTTAACTCAATCTCAACAATATTTTCCTTCTATTTAGTATGCAATCATGTTTCAGTTCACTATAACTCTATTATCCTTTAGGTTCGTTCATATAATAATTTCCATATTAAGGTTATTATATTTGAGAGGTTGTGATCATGTAAAAAACTTACCATGGTACCAACGGATTATCAAAAGCACCAAGTTTCAACATTAAAGATAGGTTTAATAAGGTGTGGTTGTAGTGCCACTAAATGATGCCATCATTCCTTATATTGTTATATAACTACCAAGAAAATTAGACACAACACGATGCATGAAGATCTTTCAAACTCAATGGTTTGTCCTCACCATTTAATATTAAAAAATGGTATGAACATTTATTACTTCAAACATTTTAGAAGTATATAGATAAATAGAAAATTAAGGCCCAATTAAATCAATATTATATATGCCAAGTTTTAATTCATCAAATTATTCCCTACAAATGCACATGGATTTAAAAATCCAGTCCATAATTCTCACATAATCATGTTATTATTAAATATTTAAAATGAGCTATCACAAGCATATCTTAAGTACACCCATTATATATCTTCCAAGTTATCTAAGGGTTATCATTATGTAGGCTTCCCATGCACTTTTCTTATTAATACCCATGTTATTATTTCAAACTATAAATACAAAATATGAAATCTCAACCACCATAGTTTGCATAGTGAATATTATGTTTACTCCCATGACAATTATGTCCCATTAAATATGACTTCTTGGTGGGACTAATAAATAAATAGTAGTGTATATATATACATTTAGGGATATACATTCAAGCATGTATGTGTCTGCCTACAATATTGAATACTCAAGCACATGTGAATATAATTAAATCTCATTAATTTAGTTATGCCACAGTTTTTCCCTCCAATGAGGCACTTGGAACTACAAGGGATTTAAAATCTTATTCACACAATTGGGCTATGAGGGAAAACTTATCTTATAATGAATCCATTCAAGAGAGAGATGGTGTATAATGTTTGTACTATTGTTGCACATAGGCTTAATGAAGTTTATCATTCTTGGATTGGCATTTTTACTTTAGCGTGTGACATATATTCATTTTGGTATTGCCATAATGGATGTTCAACCCTCTCTGAGAACTCCAATTTAAGAGCATGAATGAGAAGGCTAGTTTCATATACTTAAAGGTTTCTAAAGCCTTTTAACAAGCAATTTGTATCTTACTTTACCGCTAGGGCTCTTCAAGAGAGCACAATTTTGCCAAGCATTTGTCTAATAAATTTGCATTCCTTGTTTAATCTTCCACAAATGGAATACAAGTTTATCTTATATTTGAGATTCCCTTCTAAAAGCAATAGTGTAATCCTTTCCATGATGCCAACAGGTCATATAGATCACAAAACCGATATTTTAGGGAACCTTGTATATGTTTCTTATGCCTTATAACATGGTGAATAAATAAAGATGTTTTGTCTTAATAGTTTTAGCAGTTATTATTTAGTTCTAGGATACTTTCTTCCCAACTAGACATGAATGAACATCAACAAGTAATCGATTCACACAAACATTCCAAACCTAGATAACTCATGTAGATATAAGAACATAGAAGGAACCTGCAATAGTGTCCAACTCGACCTGATGCCTTGAAGACCTTCCATTCCATAGTCAAATGCATGACTTTGACTTCCATTGCACCTTCCTTAAAAAACTTGTCCCATGTTCCCCATTGACCTATTCATGCCCTTCCTACTATTTGTGTTCGATGGTTTCTTTGTGCAAAGTTGTGCTTGTCTCCAGCTGAAGAAGTTGTGGGGTTTTCAGACTCTCAGGCACCTCTTTTACTCATGACAAACTCTCCCTCTTTCTCCTTGAAAGTTTTTAAGGCCTTCTCAACAACCATTTTGTGAGTATCCTAAAATCCTTATAAGAGCACATCTCTTGGAGGGAATTCATCTATATTTTGTGCCCTCTCCATGCTTGTGTCTGATGATCTTCTTAGGCTTTGAAAGGCACCCATACCTAGTGCTCAACACACATATATACTATGAAATATTTTAAGGAGCCCCCAAAATTTCCTATAACATGTTCCTTCTCCCTCCAAAACAAAGCCCAAAGTGTCGATTTATGGAGGCTTGTGGGTCCCTTTCCCTACCCTTTGTACAATACCTCATCCTTGCACTAAATTTTTTGGATGGCCAAAGAGGTGAATGCCATTCTTATTGATTGTGTGACCATTCCACAACATGCTCGCACCATTTGTTGCAAAAATTGTGCCCTCCTTAAATGGTGTTTGTCCCCTTTTTCTTTACCTGTTTATCTCTATTTTCTTCCCAAACTGTGTGGACGTCCTTCCTTTACAAATTTTATTTACTCTTCATCATGTCATTCTTTTCCATCATGCCACCCCCACCCCCCCTTCATGTTTTTGCTTAAAAAATGCCTCTTAATGAGGTCATGGGTCAAATATTATGATCTTTTGCATGGAAGAATAACATTGACCTATGATTTCTAGTTGTCTATAGATAGGGTTGTCATGCTTATTAATGGTATTCACCCCCACTTACCCATGGGTCTGTCTTACCTATTATTGAATTTATCTCTTATCATAGTCTTGTCTTTCACATTTGACTAAATTCATTTATCCTATGATGGAAGACCATGCCTCTTAATGGAATTATCAACCACCCTTCGATTGGTTTGATACATTGATTGTGGGGATGTGACATCCTTCCCCCCTTTGGATAAGCTGTCTCGACTTATTAGAAGGTTTTATTCGTTAATTTCTTGATCTAATAGTTGGAATTCATTATTTGTTCTTCAATACTTTCCATGCTTCAATGGTTTAGGGTCCAATTTAGGGGATTGTATAAGTAAATTTCTTCAAAATTTTGGGTTACTAGCTATGTTACCCCTTATCCTCACATTTCAGGTGGTTTCATTTTCTATAATTTGACCAAATAGGGAATGATTTTCATAGGATTCAAGAGGGTGCATACTAAAAATTTTCCCTTGAGCAAGCATTTTCGCTCAATCTAGCCCTAAGTTTTGAACTTATGAGTTTTTTTTTCTTAAGCAAGGTCAATGTTATACCATTGGTTCATAAATTTACTAGTTAACCCTTATAAGGTATCAAGCAACCACGCTTCAATGGAAATTCTTTATGGTCAAGTACCACACACATGTTTTAATTAATTTCATCAACTTCCACATCAATTCATATAATATAGTTATGTTACTCACTATGTGGGTTTACAACACCTATCATAGTGTCCCATAGGCTGACATTGGTGAAAATTTATTTAATCATCAAAGGATACAAATATAGCTCTATGTGTTCTTTGCAAGTCGTTGTTTACATCACTTCATACCATGCAATTACAATACATGCTCATTCCCAAGCTTGTGACTATGTTATCAAGTGTTAAGGTAGTTAGAAATTTCCCATTAAGGGTATTATTGATCTCTCTTTATCACATACTAACCCATAAAAAAATGCACCCTTAGTTATTTGTGGTTTATGTTCCCATCAATTCTTGTTCCTAACATGAGAAGGATTTTGAATAACTTCCACATAACAAGGGTTAAAATCAAATCGATCAATTGGGTTAGGAGAATAGAAATCATCAAATGACATAACCTTCTCCTATGCACTCTAATTTTCATTTACAATATGTTTATTCAGATTTATCTTTTCACTCATTCAGGTTCCATTTAAGATATTCAAAACAATTATGTACATATCAAGTGACCAACTTTGTTATAGTCAGTTTGTAGTGCCAAGTAATATCCTTTATTCCAAAGTCAAGTGAGCTTCATAGGTCCAGTGTTTGAACCTGGTTACTCTAATACCCATGCAACAATCACCCCTTGGTTGCTACTTTTTTTTTTCGAAATCAACAAGCACCAACTCAATTCAAAACAAATTCCAACTTAATCGATTGAGCATCTTCCATGCAAACTAGAGGTGTTAACTTCAATAATTAACCATTCATCATGGTGGCATCAACCTAAATTCACTAGAATTATATACTTACACATAGGAGTAGTAAGATACCAAGGTTAAAGCCATTACTAGGCCTAGACCTAATCCTCGAGGGTTCATTCTTGATGACCCGACCTACGTATCCATTCCTAGGAATTAGAGGCTTTGTAGTTCACCCACCAAGGTTAGAGAGAGTTCATTCCCTCATCCTATATGGGATTTTGATCTCACCTTTAAACAAAGGCTATTCATTAATCGTAAGCTATCAACTGAGCCCATTATAATATAATGATATCAGCTCACTATCAAGTGTTGGTTCTATACCAAACCTTATCAATCAATAATGTGCAAATATACTCAAATGCACAAGGTTCATATTGTTTCATAATTTCCCAATTCCTATATGGAGTGACTCGAGCACACCTCACCTATACCTAAGGTGACTAGCTCATACACATCACATATACATAAATATTGATTCCAACATACTACACATATACAAGTGACTAGCTCTAATGTGCATAACATATACACAATGACTAGCTCTAGTATAAGTCACATATACATAGTGACTAGCTCTAATAAACACCACATATACACAGTGACTAGATCCAACATACATCACAAGTACACTAGGGACTAATTCATATGCACATCGCAAGTGCGATAGTGATTTGATCACACACTTACCACAAGTACATTAGTGATGAGCTCATAGGTACATCACATCATAATAGTGACTACCTCATGTGTACATCACAAGTACTATAGTGATGAGATCATATTATGTATATCACATCACAATGGCTGAAAAATACATCCACATTGGCTAACACACACTTTCCCTTAGTACATCCTAGATAGGAAAGGAATGTCGGTGCATTTCATACTACACTATGGATCCCATCCTTTTCTCTAGTCTTATGCACCATTAGACAACTTGAAGGAGGATTCGGTGCATCACATACTTCACCGAGGTCCACCCTCAAATAAATTGTATCAAGTATACCATTTCCACATCAAGATATACCAACACTATACTTTGAGGTTGGTCCAACTATTACCTACCGATTCTTCATTAGAAACTCTCTTCCCTAGAGTCCATTGGATGACTAAGCAACCAAGGGTGCCCATCACTAGCATAGAATGCTCCTTGAATTCTATCCATCTCAAGCATAATATTGCCTCTAGACACTTGTTAATCTTGAGCATATCGGTACTGCTCCTTGACTACTATCCATCTCGAGCAAAGTACTTCCCCTAGACACATATCAATCTTGAGCATAATAGTACTACTACTTGACTAATGTCCATCTCGAGCATAGTATTGCCTCTAGACACTTATTAATCTCGAAAAAAGTAATACTTCTCCTTGACTACTATCCATCTCAAGCATAGTACTACTCCTAGATACCTGTCAATCTCAAGCATACAAGTATTGCTCCTTGACTAATGTCTATCTTGAGCATAGTACTGCCCCTAAAGACCTGTCAATATCGAGCATAGTAATACTCCCCAACTCATGCTTAGCACTATAACTAGAAGATAGGCTCTTAACATAGAATATGTTAAATTTTGAACCAGAAATAAGAGCTAACAAAAAATATAAAATGCAACACAAACACATGAAGACATGAACAATATAACAAAACATATATCTTGGGAAAACCCTCCTTCTGAGGGAGAAAAACCTAGCCACAAATATGTCTCTTGTATATTGAAAGAAATCAACTTACAAGTCTCGGCACCTCTCCTAGATGCCAATGAATCAGCTTACAATTCTCAGCACCTCTCTTAGGTGCTAATATACATAAAACCTCTGATATCTCCTTGATATCAATCTACTCTTCAAAGGATAATAACCTGCTATGAATAATCAAACTTCTTCTTGAAGAGGTGACTTGATTTTATAGGAAAAATAATTTCCAAACAAGTCGACATCTCCTCCTAAATATAGGCAAATAACAGTTACACATGCAGCCACAAGAAGATGCACAAGGTGGCATTTCATTTTCTTATTTAAGGAGGAGTTACGAATGCAGTTCATGAGTCTATTTAAGGAATACAAACATAGATTCTCATGCATTCTAGTATGTAGATTCTCCTGCATGTCAATTACTCCTTGCATGTAGACTATCTTGAATGAGACAAATTATGAGGTCGGCCAACTGACCTAGCAGATTATTTAAGGAAGATTCTTTTGACACAAGAAGATACCTCATGTTGCTACCAAAATATTAACACTCCCTCTTAGCTAGGGAGGTATCTTTTCAAATATCCATGTCATCAAAGCATATGTGCACACGTTTCCATTACAAAATCACTCAATGTGATGTCATCTCATCATGACGTCCACCATGGCTACTCCAAGAGAATGGAACAAGGGATTTCACCTCCAATTTCTCTCACAAAGAAATATGCACTAACAAGGGCTTACACCTCTAATTTCTCTCGTAGAGAAATATTCACTAACAAGGGCTTACACCTCAAATTTCTCTCGTAGAGAAAGATGCAATAACAAGGTCTTGCACCTCAAATCTCTCTCGCAAAGAGAAATGCATTAACAAGGGCTTGCACCTCAAATCTCTCTCACAGAGAGAAATGCATTAACAAGGGCTTGCACCTCAAATCTCTCTCACAAAGAGAAATGCATTAACAAGGGCTTGCACCTCAAATCTCTCTCGCAAAGAGAAATGCATTAACAAGGGCTTGCACCTCAGATCTTTATGATGATGTGACTCCCTCTGAAGCTTCAAGTACTAGCATTAACCTTTTGACCTCCTCATCCAAGGTTTCTTTTGATGAATTGTCAGACTCCCTTTGAATGTAAATTCCTCCTCTTTGAAGAAACTGGTATCAAAGACAACCTGAATAGGTTCCTCCTCTTCGAGAGATGTCTTCAACCACCAACTCAATCCCATGGCTGCAAGCTATGACTCCATGCTTGATCATTTCTCTAGTCGGAAAGACTTCCTCATAGGATGCCTCAAGCTCTTCCTCTCTATGCAATCTCTCATCACTCTCTTGCTCCTCGATCCATCCTATAAGCATTTTAGAGAGATATTACTAATAGTTTAAACTATACTGAATAAATATCAAAGTTAGAAGTATACAAGATTCACTATCCCAATGATATAGCATGAATTACTAACTGCATAAAAATTCATTCAAGGTACAAGTATAAGATACTTATCTCTATATGTTGGTACACCAATGAGCTAGACCTGGAGCTGTGTCTCATCTTTGCCACCTTCACTCGATCTCACCCTCATGAAAGTGGGAAAATGAAACGACCATTTATCAAAGATTGAAGACTCCATTTAAATCTTGAGATCACATTATGAATCAATGCACCCATACTCGTGGGATGAAAGAGTTTAAAAGAGTAAAAAAAATCATCACGACTTCCATAAATGTGGCCTTTCACTTCCCAAGCTTGTAAACAGAGATTGCAGCTCCAAGAAACTCCTTATACACAACAGACTTAATCAAAGTTTTGAATAAGTTTTAGTCTTCTATAGAAAAAGATACAACAATCGATTAATGCTAGCCTTCAAGAGGCACTCCTCGAGACTTCTCAAAAAAGACATACACCCATGGATTTCAAAGGGCTTCACACATCGTGGATGAAAACAAAATAGATTATATATAACACCCTTGTTAGCTCAGAGAATTTTTGCACATCCAGAACTCAAAACAAGTAATAGAATAGTATCTAGAAAGTCACGACTTCACATCAAGTGAAACTAGCCCAAAAGTTACTCACACTTTCATACTGACCATGCCTAAAAATTTGTCAATAAATATATAACATTCTCATATCATTTTAACAAAACATGACTCACACACATCAAGACCCCTTTGAACAACAACAGGACATTCACCCGCGCTGTAGAAGATAAGTCAACACAAAATAGCATTGAATCCATCACTTTCTTTCCATGGCACTTGCACACACAGACTCAATAGCTTTTCCCATGCCTTCTAATCATGTCTAAGATTTACAAACTCAAAAAGCCTTCAAAAATCCACTATGCCACAAGAGACTGTGTTCCTGTTAGACCAAATCTGATTGGATCTTTTCATGGATCTGCTATGATACCATGTTAAATTTTGAACCATAAATAAGAGCTAACGGAAAATAAAAAATGCAACACAAACACATGAATACATGAAAAATATAACACAACATATATCCTGGGAAAACCCTCCTTCTGAGGGAGAAAAACCCAACCACAAATATGTCTCTTTTATATTGAAAGAAATCAGCTTACAAGTCTCAACACCTCTCCTAGATTCCAATGAATCAGCTTACAATTATCAGCACCTCTCCTAGATGCCAATATACAAAAACCTCTGATTTCTCCTTGATATCAATCTTCTCTTCAAAGGATAATAACCTACTGCAAATATTTGAACTTCTTCTTGAAGAGGTGACTTAATTTTATAATAAAAATAATTTCCAAACAAGTCAACATATGCTCCTAAATATAGGCAAATAATAGTTACGCATGTAGCCACAAGAAGACACGCAAGGTGGCATTTCATTTTCTTATTTAAGGAGGAGATACAAATGCAGTTCATGAGTCTATTTAAGGAATAAAAATAGAGATTCTCATGCATGTCAGTATACAGATTCTCCTACATGTCAGTTACTCCTTGAATGTAGACTATCTTGAATGAGACAAATTATGAGGTCGGCCAGCCAACCTAGCAGATTATTTAAGGAAGATTCTTCTGACACAAGAAGATACCTCCTGCTGCTACCAAAACATTAAAATAAGTAGATTGCAATCGACCAAATTGGTAGCCTTTACATAATCATATAAGACCAAGATTAATTTTTTTACAATACATAATAGAAAGCACTTATTATTAATGCACTTGGTGAGCTCAACTCAACTCGTAACCTCTACCAAGTAGTACAATTCACTCCTTTCCTTCAACTTATTATTTAGAAAACCATTATGTATTGAATACATGTTATTAAGTTTATTTGCATAACCAACCAATACCCATTAGCCTCATCTAAAGGCTACTAAAGAGAGAAGGTCAAACTGATTAGGAACAACCCCAACATCTAGGAGTTATCCCCCCTATACCCCCCCTATAGACTTGAAGTCACAAGGGCATCTTTTTCCCAAGGACCACCTACGTACCTACTTCCAAATAGATCAAAGTTACACGTACTTCTCCTTACAAGGTCTCTGAAAGGACCTACACACAAGTTTTAATAACCAAGGTTTTGTTTCCCTTCAACTAATAATAGTTGATAGTAGTTAGGAATCATAATTTAGTTCACCATTTGGAAAACCATACCATAAAATTTCCCTTAAAGATATTGATGTCTTTAGTTAAACTCCACCCTACATTTTTCATAAACCAACTTAA
>VDFB02376685.1:124082-139276 GCA_007258455.2 Sequoia sempervirens
GGAGAACCGGTCTACTACAACATAGATGGAATCAAAACCTCTATGTGTTTTTGGTAAACCCATTACAAAATCCATACTTATAGACTCCCAAGGCCTATTTGGAATAGGAATAGACTGATACAAACTTGCATTTGTGCTACTCCTTTTTTTCCTTTTGACACATTTCTCAACAAATTTCCTTACATCAGTTTGCATTTTAGGCCAAAAATAGTGTCTTCTTAACTGCTCCAAGGTCTTATCAAGACCAAAATGACCTACAAGACTATACCACTATGCTTCGCTTTTATCAAGTTATCTCTCATTGAACACTTAGGGACACAAAGTTGTGCTCCCTTGAATAAAAAATCATCTTGAATTAGAAAATAAAGCCACTTATCATTATTGTTGCTACAAGGCTGCTTACAACATCATATATGTCTTTGAAATCTTCATCTTCAAGATACATAATTTTCAAGGATTCAACTCCCACGCTTTGCAACTGAATTTCTTACACTATTAGAGCCCTTCTACTCAAAGCATCTTCTACTTTATTGGACTGTCCCTTCTTGTTTTTAATGGTGAAAGTGAATCCTTAAAAATATTCCACCCATTTAACATTCCTATGACTGAGTTTCTCTTGAATATTCAAAAATTGGAGAGCAAGGTTATCATTATAGACTATGAACCCTTTGGGAAGTAGGTAATGTCTTCACTTTTTCAAGGACTAAACCAAAGCATACATCTCCAGGTCATAGGAAGATAATTTCTTCTTAGCATCATTAAGTTTTTCACTAAAGAAGGCAATGGGCCTACCCTTTTGACTCAACACCACCCCTATGGCATAGCCACTTGCATCACACTCAATAGTAAGCACCTTATTGAAATATAGTAAGGCTAATATGGGCTACTTTTCTACCCTCTTTTTCAAATACTCAAAACTCTTTTCAGCCTCACTAGTCCAAAAAAATTGGGTATGTGCGATCATCATGGAAAAAACAGGCCCTTAAGTGAAGAAAAATTTAGAAAAATCAGAGTTAGGTAACTTGACATAAAAATTTGAATAAGTTATCTATATTATTTCAAAAATATGCAAGAATAAAATATGTAGCAAATTGAATGTAGTTTCTAAACTACTAGGTTTTTTTTTTTTTTAAATCTATTTGGTGAAAATTTGAAATTTCAATCAAGTAGTACTTAAATTTGGGAAAAATATGAAAGTAGGTGTTTGTCACGACCACCCTAACCACAATAAAATGATAATATTTTTTTATAATATTTTAGATATAAGTAGAGGACTCATGTTTTGATGTGATGCATATTTTTTAGTAAATTTTTTTCAAGTAAATAATTAATTATTAATTTTTTATTACAACTTTTAAAAAATATAAAAAACTCATACGTCTTACCATGTTAACTTGGTCAAAGCTTCATTTTTTTTTTAATATTATAGTATGTGAAGCATAGAATGTATACATGTTTCAAATTTAAAAAATGTGATACTGTTTGAAAGTTATAGGTGTTTTTCAATTAACCTATCAATAGACTTTAGTCGTAATTCAAATAGAAAATGAATAATAATTATTTATTAAATTCAAAGTAAAGAATAATTTATATTGGTGAAAAGCTGATAATATCCTTTAAAAACCCTTTTTGTTTCATCAATTTTGGATAAAAAAAATCATCTGCCACATACCCCACACATACCCATCATATCGCCACTTTTTGGCCCATCATGATCCTGCACATACCCAACTTCTTTCTATTATCCCCCTTTATGGTATCAATTATTGGAGCACAAACATGACTAAAACCCTTAATAAACTTCCTATAAAAACTTTCCAAACCATGGAAACTTCCTACCTCAACAACTAATTTGGGTGGAGGCCAACTTAGAATAGCTTCAACCTTGCCTGGATCCATTTTCAAGGTGACTTTTGTAACCACAAAACCAAGATATACCAACTCTATCTTTATAAAATCACATTTCTTCAAATTAATCATTAGTTTCTCTTCATTCAATATTCTTAAAACCAAATCCAAATGGTGCAAGTGCTCTTCCTTAGTTTTACTAAAAACAAGAATGTCATCAAGATAAACCACTACAAACTTACCAATAAAAGGCTTGAGAACTTCATTCATCAACCTCATGAAGGTGTTGGGTGAATTTGAGAGACCAAAAGTCATCACAAGCCATTCATAAATCCCTTCATTTGTCTTAAATTTTGTCTTCCATTCATCCCCCAGTCTAATCCTGATGTGGTGATACCCACTCTTGAGGTCTATTTTGGAAAAGTAGCATGCTCCACCTAGACAATCTATCAAGTCTTCTATATGTGGAATGGGAAATGTATATCTGATTGTAATCTTATTGATGGCCCTGGAATCAGTTCACATCCTCCATTCACCTCCCTTCTTTAGTGCTAGGATAGTGGCAACCGAACAAGGACTAAGGCTTTCTTTTATGAGCCCCTTATCAAGCAATTATTGGACTTGTCTATTAATCTCCTCATTTTGTTGTGGTGTCATCTTATATGCTTCATTATTAGGAAAACTAGCCCATAGTATGAAATAAATGTGGTGACTAATATCCCTCATAGGAGGCAAGGTGTTTGGGATTTCATCCACTACTATATCAACATTCTTCTTTAGCAAGTTTTGAATTTCCAAAGGTAACTCTTCTTTCTTTGCTTCTATCACAAAAAAAATAGGCTTGACTATGATGGAAAAACCCATATTCTCATCTTCCATGGCCTTTATGAACTCCTTCTCTCCTACCAGCATCACATTGGATTCCACTTGTGGTGTTTTATCTTCATCTTTCAATGGTGTTAGAATATATGAGACTCCATCCTTCTCTATGACATATGTGTTCTTTCTACCATCATGTTTGTCATTACTATCATATTTCCATGGTCTACCAAGAAATTCATGACAAACATCCATAGGGATGATGTTACACAAGACCTTATCCTTATAACCCCCTATATGGAATTCTACCCAACTTTGTTCATTCACTCACACTTGTTTCCCTTTGTTTAACCAAGAAACCTTATATGGAGTGGAATGAGGAAATATTTTCAACTTTAACTTCTCTACCATTTCAACTGAAACCAAATTGTCAGTACTTCCCAAATCAATGAAAAATTTATAACATTTACCTTGGAATTTGAATGTAGTCCTGAAGAGTGACTTTCTTTGACATGGCTCCTTCTCCATGGGAACTTTGATCAAGGTTCTCCTCATCAATAAGGACTCTTCAACTTCTGGTTCTGCATTTTGTGATGAGAAAGTAACACTTTCAGCATCATCTCCACCTTGTGTAATCTGATTTCTCCTCTCACCTTTAAAATAAGTAGATGACTACTCCTCAGGGAATTGCCATGTTTGATGGCCTATAAATTTATTGCATTTGTAACAATTTCCAATGAATCCATTTGAGCCTCCTCTATTACCAAATCTACCTCTAAAATTTGGTCTTCTTCCTCTAAAGTTTCCCCTTGAATCTGATGTTTGTTCTTGTTAGTTACTTATCTCTTCTTGAGACCTTTGGGACTGTCCTCTACCAGCAAAAGTCCCTCTTCCTCTAAAATTTTTCCTTCCCCCACCTCTAATTTGTTTCTCTTGTCTCCTTCTCAACTTGTCTTCAACCTTTATGGCCAACTAATAGCACTCTTCTACGATTCATGGACTTGTGAGACTTAGTTCATCTTGTAGGCTATACTTTAGCACATTCAAATACCTTGCAACTTTGTCAACATCTTCTTCCATGTGGACTGATTTTATTATTATTTTGTATAACTATTTTGTGTATGTTTTCACATCCATGTCTTTTTTCTTCAAATTTTGCAACCTTTTATAAAACTAAATGGTGTAATCACTAGGTAGGAATTTATCTTTCAATTTTGGAATTTTTTTGTCTTAAGATGTAATCTTTTCTTTTCATTTCTTCTTCCTCTCTTCTTGTACATAATCCCACCATAGGGATGCATGTCCTTTTAGTTTTTTTCTTGCCAATTTCACTTGTTGCCCCTCAAGTATCTCCTCAAACTCAAAATACTTATCTAATTCTCATATCCAATCTAGGAGTTCTTCTCCACTCAGGCTTCCTGAATATACTAGAAGTTATATTTTTACCTTTGAACCATCATTCTTAACTACCTTTAGCAATCTCTCCAACCTCTTCTCTTCAACATCTCTTTCTTCCTCATGCTCTTCATTTTCTCCCACTTCTTCTTCTTCTCGGTCACTCAAATGTACTATGATCACTCCTCTTCTCTAGTTGGTCTCAAGTGATGTGATTCTTGCATCAAGGCTTTCCCTTATTGCTCTCAATTCTAGGGCAAGACAATCTCTCACCTCTTTGATTATTCTTTCCACATTCACCCTTGGAGACATCTTGGTCAGTCTTCAAACTCAACTTATTTGTGACCTCATACTGATCAACCTGGCTCTGATACCAATTTTATGTAGATGAAGGACCTTCTTCGTGAAAAAAAACCCAAATGAAAAGGTGTTCTTGCATCTTCTCCATTGTTGCTCCTCTATCCACCTGTCAAAGATGACTTCAATGAACTAAGACAAACCAACATGGAATATTTCAAATACCTTGATACATCCTTGGAGGCCTCTTTCCAACATTCTAAAGGTGATTCCAATAAGTATTCAATTCCTAGAGTCATACTCAATCCTTATCTTGCTTGGAAATCAACACCTTCCCTATGACTGTATAACCTGTCCTCTTGGGACAATCACAACAAAACTTGTATAAAACTTCAAGAAAGTTCAAAAACTCTTTGTACAAGTCTACAAGACCTCTCACTACATTCCCATAGTGTTTCCAATTTCAAACAATAAGATTCAGACCTTTGATTCAAGAGTTATCTCTTACGTTGCTACTACGCAGTCTGATACATCCAAATATCAGAATTTATATTGTTTCAAAACATGTGCAAACCTTTTCTTGGGCCCCTACAAACTTGGAACAAGGTGAAGTAAAATAATATAGACAATTCCACCCATTGTGGTGATTTTCCACTAGTGGAAGGTCAAGTTACATCTTTATTTCTCCTCATGGGCTACCTTAAGTAGCGTTTTGACAATTTTTAGAGAAAATGCAATAACTTTCTAAATACTAAATTAAAATTGATGTAAAAAAAATAAAAATGAAGTATATTCACACTCCAACATAGTCCAATCAGTTTTAGACCCACATATAGACTATATAGGCCATACAAATTGAAAGAACAATCTGTAACATGAGAAAAAACATAGAAAAGGCTTGCTTTCATTCACCAAAACTACAAAATCAGTTTTTCCAACCCTCCATCCAACTTTGAAGGGTGAATTCATACACTTACAACCAATCCCAACTAATTAGTAACAATTTCTTGATTTTCTTGTAACTGTTTCTTGATTTTTGACACTTTGCCAAAGTTGCACGACAACTTTTTGGAGCAACATGACAACTTTTACACTTTTTAACCAAAGACCCTACTAACACTCCAAAATGGATCAACATGATCCCACATGGTCATAAATGACCTTATTAGACTCTAAAATACTCAAACAACTCAAAACCCAAAAGTAACAAAAAGGTGTGCCTATGAGGCTCTTGACGCCCCTGCACCAGGTATATAAATAAGGAATGAGATAAATTTATAGAAAAAATAACAATAGAAATTAGAGACATAAAAGATAAATAAAAGGGAGAAAGAATAAAACAAACATGAGATAGGGATAAGAAAAAAGGAAAGAATGAGTAAATGAAATTGAGTGAAAATAAATAAAAAATCAATAGATAATAAATAGTTAGTGAAAGGGAAAAGCAATAGTATGAATGAAAGTATTAAATAGTTAGTGAGAGAATCAATAAATCATAGAAAGAAAAGATGAATAAAAAGGAGAGAGTGGGAGAGTGAAATACAAATAAAAATAAATAAAAAAGAAATTGATAAAGGGATGTAATAATAAATAATGAAGGTAAATAAAAAGGAATTGAAGATAAAAATAAATAGAAAAAAAAAATAGGGTAGAAATATCAACAATCATAAAGAAATAAAAAAAGAAAGAGAGAGAAAATAAAATAAACATTGAATGTGAAATAAGAGAGAGAGAGAGAGAGAGAGAGAGAGAGAATCATGCAAATACATAGAATTACATGGTGAAGGAGAAACATTGAATGTCAAATAAGAAAGAGAGAGAGAAACATTCATGTAAAGATGAAGAATTGCATGGTGGAGGTAATTAAAAAAGGTGTTGAAAAGAAATTAAAAGGTGGTACAAAGAAAGACAATTTTAAAGAGAAGGAGAGAGGGAGTGAGACAAAAAAAAATCATGTAAAGACGAAGATTTACATGAAGGAGAAACATTGAATGTAAAATAAGAAAAAGAGAGAAACAAACGAGAAAATATATGAATGAAAAAAGTAACATAGGAAAAAAGAGAGGTAATATTAAAAATCTAGATTAAAAAAAATAAAGTAATAGAATGAGATAAATACAATACAATACAAAAAATAATTGAAAATTATGTGACCTACAAGATATGCTCAATCGACCTTAGCCAAAAAAAAAGTTTATAGAAAAAAGAGAATGACAAAAAGAGAAAAAATGTGATAAATAGAGGGAGGGAGAGAATGAAAAATCTACATATAAAGATACAAAAGAAAAAAATTACAAAAAAATGAAACAAGACAGAATAAAACAAATAGAGAGTGAGTGAGCAAGCAAGTGAGAGAGATAATAAAAAGAAAAAAACTAAGAAAACATATAAAAATGTGAAAATATAGAAATGGGCAAGGAAGATAGATAGACAAAGAGAGATAATTGAGAAGATGATAAAAATAGATAACAAATAAAAATGTGAGACATATGGGAAGAGAAAATAAAGAAATAATTTTGATTGGTGAAGCCATGGTTTCTAGATCTAAGGCACCTTTGATCCAAAGGGAAGAGGAGAAGGATGTTATGTTACTTAATATGAATAGATTTTTGGTGTATCAATCAATAGATACATTAAAATCACATTAAAATAAATTAAAATTGACCTCCAATTAATCAAAATAATCCAATCCAAACCCCTTTTAAAGACAATAAAAAGGTATAGGCTTCTCTCCTTTTTTTTTTGACTCACGGGTATCCCTGTGACCCAACCCAATGCCCAACCTTCCTTGGTCTTACATTTTTCCAAGTTGGGGTTGGAAAGGGTTGAGCTAGGTCACAAGAATAAAAATTCTTCTAAAGCACCTTTGATCTAAAGGGTAGAGGAGAAGGATGCTATGTTACTTAATATGAATGGATTGTTAGTACATATTAATCAATAGGTACACTAAAATCACATTATGATTTTTTTGTAAATTGGCCTCCAATTAATCAAAATATTCCAATCTAAACCCCTTTTAAAAATGATAAAAATGTATAAACTTCTCTTTCTTCATTTTTTAGACTCAGGGATATCCCTATTGTAATGCCCAAAATTTAAGCCAAAATACAGTTAAAGAAGAAACATAAATTTCAAATTTTGATTACAACACATGATTAACTTGTAAAAAATTTGTTTCCAAGCACACAATTCTCAAAAAGCATAACATTTGACCCAATATAGATTATAATATTCAATTAAATAGCTAAATTGCTTAAGCAATCCTAGTAGGGTTCAAGTGGAGACATGGAATTCACATCATCAAGATAGACTTAATTAGTCCTACAAACACATTCATGATCAAAAGATACAATCAATTCATATACCAATACAATATATCAATATTAACTCAAAGTAATGAAAAGAAAGCAAACCCTAGGGGCCAAAGCTAATTCGTCGGGGGATCATCTTTGGAAGCCTTTCCTACATATATATTTCATAGAGGAACTATAGTTTGACAATTATAATTCAACCATCACACTTGGTTGGTAAATAATTAGGTATAACCCTTGGGTTGAAACAGTGTCTCTACCTCCTTTATCATATGAACATCAAATATATTGTATAGAATAGGATTACTACCAAAATATGGAGTAAAGTAATAATTAATCACGCTTGCACGTCAATGACACAAGGTAAGTAATATGCCAAGAAGCATTTAAGTGACTCTACCAAGTATTCACATGATAGAAAATTCACTTATTTAGATAGTTGAATAAACATTTTTGGAACATAGTTTCATCCTAACTTAAGATTAATTACACCATAGATTAGTTAAATAATAATATAATGGGATTTGTTAGTTGATTTAGTGGGGAAATGCTCATTAATTTGTCCTAACTAATTTCCCTTTGACCCCAAATTATGAGGTTGAAAGTCTTTAACCAACATAGTTTCTTAGGAGTTTAATTTTATCCAACCAAGATAACATCATTCTAATAATGCAAGATAATAATACTTAAAGAGTCGTCATTTCTTTCAAATTAATTATGTCGGTTAAGAATGCTAGCTTAACACAATTAATAAATATAGACTAAGAAATTATACAGTTCCTAGATAATGATCTAACTAACAAAATTTGGCTTCATAATCTCATATACAAGAAAATTGTATTCCAACACATCTCCTTTGGTTCATTTAGGTCTTGAACACATGGTCAATAATATTCATTTCAAAATTCTTTACATCAAGGTAATATCTAACATAACTCACCAAACAATAGTCACGTGTATGGGTGTTGCCACAATAGTGGTTTACAATTTCTGGGAGATCCTGATTTTTGCTGAAATCACATAATTTTAGAAAATATAATGATCTAAGCCTTGAAATGTTCCATTTAAAGGATTCAAATTGAAGAGGGTTTGATCAAACCACCTTATACCAAGCCCCCTTGGATAGAACCCCGCTAGTTTTAAACCATACCTATAACAAAGTCTCCTTTACATCTATCAAAATGCTGATAAAACCCACTTTGGATTTACCTTTTTAGGGATCAAATGAATTCATTTAAATTTATTTTTTTGAAAGTTTGTAGTCCTTATTATAAGCTTCCAAAAGAGTACAATTTTAATAAAATTTAATTTGAGTATTATATTTTTTTTATTTTTTATTTGTGAATGTAGGTTTTTCACCGAAAATCAAGCTCTTTGTTTTGCACATGCAGAAAAATAGAAAATTATCAAAAAAAAAATTGAAAAATACAAGTGCACTAGATATTGAAGTCCTTGATCCAACAAAAAAATAAAAAAATGAATTTTGATACAACAAAAAATGTGCAGCTTATATGGTCACGTTATGTTTGAATTGTAATTGGTTTGACTTTGAAACTTGATTAAGGAAAAATATTCAATTAAAAACTATCTAACAAAGTGGAAGGCTACTGTATATTAGAGTTAAAAATCTAAATTCAAAAGAATTATGATTTTATCCTTCATGGAAAAAATGCATTATCGGTGAGCATCACTTTTTAAAAATGTGTTTTCTGAAAAAAAAAACTAGTTTTCAAGGGAGATAGAAAAAGAAGTGCAATACCGATTCCAAAAATTTTGAAAAAATATATTTGGAATCTACAGAAAATTTTTCATGAAATATAGTTTGCATCATCTTCAAATTCCTCCACGGTTTAGCCACTATAGGTGCCTAAAAGTGAAGATTTAGTTAAAAAATTATTTTAGTGTCTAGTTTGGCAAAATTGTAAAACCACTATTGTGGGATCACCGGGTATACATGTGGGTTGTATCTCTTACTTGGGGTATATATACAAACTCTCTTACATTCATCACTATAATTTTTAGTAATATTATATAATAAAAATGTGGTATAACATTTTTATAAGGTAATAAGGATTAAGAGTGTTTATTATTACCTTATGATCATACGTGCTAAGCTGTTGGATTACTATGAGAATGATTCAAGAGCTAACTTCACTTGATGCCATTATTAATAATATAAGTAGTGGATTATTTTCATTGATCAACTCATTAGTATTTATCAATAATAAGAGTAATTATTGAATAGATGAAACCAAATAGCTTTCCCATAACATGCTAATGCTAGTATCAAATATGATTAAAACCTTACTCAAAATTATAATGTTTGGATTAGATATCACATGGTAGTATTAATAGTATTGACATTGACATCAAAGATATATATATATATATATATATATATATATATATATATATATATATATATATATATATATATATATATATATATATATATATATATATAATGTTTAATATCATATATTCCATGTTGATGAAATAACACTACTCATGACACCTTAATCAACACTCCAATATACCATAAGATACTATAGAATGGGTTAATCCCATTATACTACCATATTCCTAAGGTCAAGTAATGAATTATGATACAACAATAATACTTACGAAAGACTAACATTTACACCATTATTGTTATTACAGTGGTATATGTGGATCATGATGGGCCAAAAAGTGGCAATATGATGGCTTTTTGTAGGTATGGTCAATTTAATTTTTTTAATTCAAAATTGATGAAATGAAAAGGGTTTTTAGAGGATATTCTCAGCTTCCACCAACATAAATTATGCTTTACTTTGAATTTAATAAATAAATTTATTATTTATTGTCTATTTGAATTACAACTAAAGTCTTGATTGATAGGCTGATTGAAAAACATCTATAGCTTAAATGGTATCACATTTTGAATCCAAAACATGTGTCACATCTCTAGCCTACATACAATAGGATTAAAAAATAAATAAATGAATTTCATGAAGTTTTGACCAAGTTAAGGTGGTTAGACATACAAGTTTTTATGTTTTAAAAGTTGTAATAAAAAATTCATAATTAATTATTTACTAGAAAAAAATTACAAAAAAAATATGTATCACATTGAGACATTACGAGTCCTCTCTACTTATATATAAAATATTATAAAAATATTATCATTTTATTGTGGTTAGGTGGCTCCACGCACACCTACTCTTTATTTTTCCTAAAATTTAAGCAATTTCATCAGACACTCAAATTTTCACCAAATAGATTTTAAAAAAATAAAAAATTAACCTAGTAGTTTAGGAACTACATTCAATTTTCTACCAATTCTATTCTTACATATTTTTGAAATGATATAGATAACTTATTCAAATTTTTACGCCAAGTTGCCTAACTCTGATTTTTTTACCTTTTTTCCATTTAAGGGCCTATTTTTTTCCACATGATCCCAAGACATACCCTACAATAATCTATAACTCATAAGAAGAGCTTAACCGATTATGCTTGAGAGATGAACACCCACAACATCCACTTTATGGGAAGAAGAAGAATTAACACCTTTCAAGTAAATTAGTAGCTGACACTAATGAGGATCAATCAATGTTGCAACATTTGAGGCAATCTGATGACATAATAAAAAGGAAGGCAAACACTTTCAATTTTAGTTTAGTAACAATACATATTTCTTCAAAAGACACTAGCTAGTTATTAGTAATTTAAAGTGACATGAAATATGTATCATAATCTTTTCAAAGTTTTATAGGTTATAAGAGTTATGGAGGTATCTGAGGAACATACTACACTCTTCCTAAGGATAAATCATTACCTGAGTTATGCTTGTGTCTAAGAATAAATTATTTATGGAAGGTCAAGAATTTCTTTTTAAATGGAACTATATTAGACAAATTTATTAAAGCTTATCTCTATATATTTAAAATGGGTTTTACAAGTGACAATTTAGAGGCAAGTTGCACCTCTAAAATTCTTGACAACCAATAGTCAAAAAAGAGTTTACTATTGGTATATATTGAGTACAACTACGCTTGATAACAATTACATATTTAAT
Organism: Sequoia sempervirens; assembly: GCA_007258455.2. Lineage (NCBI taxonomy): Eukaryota > Viridiplantae > Streptophyta > Pinopsida > Cupressales > Cupressaceae > Sequoia > Sequoia sempervirens. The sequence goes on from VDFB02376685.1 coordinate 135,813, forward strand.
TAACAAACAAATATTGGGGCATAAGATGCAACTAAAGTTGAATTAACAAATATAAGTTTTTCAAAGTTAAGTGTCCTATTATATTTGAATTGCATAGAAGTACCCTAGATATAAAAATCCATTGAACTTGTTACATATAGTCTTGCTATTTTGGTAGTGCTTGGGAATCCCTAGATTTGAAAACCCTTGGAACTTAAAGCCTAAAATATAGCAGAAAATGAATGAAAACTACTATAGAAGTGTGTGCATATGTCATAATAAAAAAAGAAAGGTAACCTAGAATTTTTTGCCTATGTATATAAATACCAAAGCATACTTGAAATACATAATAGGAACCAACCCCCGTAGCTCCAAAAAAAATAAAATCCATTGTTACAAGAAATTTTTTAAAATAAATTCCAAGCTTCATCCCACTTAGAGTTATCCTATATGCCTCTATAGATATTCCTATTTTTGCCCACAATTCTCTTTTTAGTTAGAATGAAATGAAAATGGAGATAAATTTGGAGCCGACTGACAGATTTGAACCCAAACTGGAAGTGAGCTAAGGTAGGTTGAAGATGAGGGAAAAAATGACAGTAATTTAAGGACATGATTACAATTTTTTTGTTGAATGAAAAGCATAATGAAATAGTAATGTAATATCTTGAATATTCCTTTGTTCAAGTTCCACTGGGTTTATTATCGAAAGTTCCACTTTTAACTTTAAATGCTTAGAGGGCAAAGGAAAAATTTAGGAAACTAAATGAAAACTAGCTAGTGGTTTAGGCTTAAAGAGCTTATCATGGTTGATCAATGAAACCAAGTCCATTTAACTCTAACCAAAATTTCAGGGCTTTTTTTATCCCAAATAAAATAGAAAAACAAATTCTAAGACTATTCCAATATTATTTCTCAAGTTTTCTTACATATGGCTTTGAAAACTTCTAGGTATAAAGTAACAAAAATGTATGTATTAGGTACATACCAAATCCTCTTACTACCTCATGTGTAACCCTCTTTGTTGAGAGAAATGAAAACTCAAGAAAGGCCCTCCAATACCGATCTAAGTTGTGTTGCCATAACAAAAAGTCTCCTCCTGAATACCCCTCTAGTGTGATTGTGCTATTGTGTGGACATAGTTGGTGCTTAGTTTTCATCATGCAACAACATGAGGCACCCAATAGAGGCACATAAGTCCCCACCTAGGAAACTCAATTGCTATGTGGAGGTTCTTTCACCCTCACAAAACAAGGAACAACATTGGTAGCAGCTTCAAGAGTCTTCCATTGAACTGCTAGAATTTACATTCTACTACATGTGTGTTGGGTCTAGAGTGGATTGAGAAGAGAAACAATTTGGAACAAAAGCAATGGGTTCAACATCACCTCGCTCGCATCCAATCTCCTCCTTGGAAGCTAGAGACTTGTAATCAACATCTACAATAGTACACCATATCTTCTATTATTTTCTAAGAACCTTCATTGTATTGCCTCCATGTGATTGAGGACTCCCTAAAAAAATTAAAGGAATGAATCTGATTGATCTGAAATACAGGGAAAAATAAGTCGCCCTAGTTGCTCTCATTCATAGAGACCATTTTTTCCCTTTTGTCTCCCATGATGCAAGGTTTATACCATCCTTCCCATTCAAATTGGCATCAAAATAATTATCCCTTAAGTGTTTCTCAGTCCTTCTTCGCATGTTCAGAGCATTTTCCCATGAAAAAGCATGGATTGATTTCTAAAATGTTTTCCTCCTTCCTGACAATGTGTAAAACACTCCTTTCTATCCCTAAACCCCCTCTTCAAGATAGATGGTGATATCCTCATAAAGGAATCATTTTGAGGAAACCATTTGTTAGTGTGATGTTAGGCAAGAACGGAGCTATCACCTTTTATTTAAAACCCTGAGTTGCAATAGAGGCTCCACAAAATATTTACCCAAAGAGAACATAATGAAATTATCTCATGATTTGAATTATTTTATAGATAACATTCTTCCTCTAGGCTTGGCATGTTCGCATATCCTTCCCATTACGTCCCTAAAGATGGAAATAAAAGCTTGGCATTCAAACTTTGAAATCCCCCCCAATTCCTATTGCATTGATTACTCCTTGAGATATAGTGCCATCAACAAGAAATCCCCTTCCAACTTAGCACATTGGTAGAGAATACACTAATAATGATAGTTGGACCACCTTTTCAAGTGACATGGGAGTGATTTCCCAATTTATTTCTATGAATTGGAGTATGTTTAGGTGGAAAGTGTGATATTGAGATAACCATCTCAAATAGAGCACAACCAACTCAATTACTCCCTATGATTTATATTTCAATAATATGGTGGAATATTAATTTAATATTGTAATAATTATTAATGACCTTTCCATACTTTACAAACTATTGGTTAATTTGGACCTCTTGTAACAAATATTCTTTTATTAATCAAATAAACATTATGTTGATTATTAATAATTTATCCTTTATGAAATAACTAACTAGTGATAAAAATATAAACAATACCCTATAAATCCGATTGGTATGTTCTTAATTAGTAATGGTAAATTTTTATACTAAATATCATACTAATTTTGGTCATTTAACTAACATTTCCTCTTTATTTCTCCTTTTAACACTTTCATGCCTTAGCTAAGGTTTCATTGTTGTATAAGTCATGGATATTATTTTAATTATTTCATGAAACTAACCAGTCTTAACATACGTCCTCCCTCTCTTGATATAAACTAACTTTATTCCTTATTATTTTTATCCCATCATTTTAATGTAAGATCACACCTAAGACTAAAGTCAATGCTTGTACAATCTTTAATTAAATAAATCTCTAATTACCAATAGAGGTAAACCCAATTAGCTAACATCATAAGTGAAAATGCATTCATTCCACACACTTAACAATCAATACTCGTAGTGATATAAATAAACTTATGATTCCTTCATCTACACTTACCTTGAAAATTTCACTAAAATTATAGTACCCCTCCATTTTGCTTTTGTTTTTTGTTAGCATGTTTTCATATATGATAGACTTTGGTACTTTGTTTTGGATATTTTGATCTCTGACTTTAGAGCGACAGTGGATTCGTTTTGTGATATGATAAACATTGTATGGTGATAATTGATTTTCTGACATGCTTTGTATTAGCGTAGATGTTTCCTTCAGATGTTATTGCTATATATATGTTTATGGTAGATTAACTATTATTTAATTGTCAGTTTGATGTGACGTGTATTGGTGTGGAGAACGAAGTTGCATCACTCGCCTGCGAGTGCCCTATGATTTCCATGATTTTCTCCGCACGGTGTGTTTGTACAATGGATTATATATATGTATGTCATTTGTTTGATTGCAGGATTGCATGTACATGACACCGACTCCACCTGGTTACTCAAGTTTGAGCATGTCAAGACTCAACGAAAATGTTGATTGGGAGGTAGTAACAAGTTTTATCCTAGTCTAGTCTT